>JAUIMM010002283.1:0-200000 GCA_031769625.1 Taudactylus pleione | reverse complement strand
TAGTCATTAAATTGTGGGAGGTTACTGTACTGTATCTACTCCGCACCTAAAGTATCCCTCTGTCTGCCAGCCTGAAGCTTCAGTCAGTATAATGACCTTTGGTTTAGCAATGTTTAGACTGTGCAGTACTTTTCCTGCATTGTACAATATTTTAGTGTACAGTACTGTAGCCATTGTATTTTTTTGTTCATTTATGTACTGTACAATACTTTGTTAGGAGCTACAGTAGCCAAACCATGTACAGTAGCACCATACTATATAAAGGTAAATACAGCACTGTTAATGTGAATATATTTTTTTCCAATACAGTCTTCCATCAGGGACCCCAAGGGAGGCAGGGACCATGCCTGACTCGAGGTACAGTAGAGTACAGTATTTACAGTAGTGTCAACATTGTACAATATTGTATATTAGTGTTGTAATACTGTACCCTTTTTTTTCTCCCTACAGAACAAATAATATTTTTTTTTAGGGCTGTATCGCCAGATGGCCCACCACTTGGTTGATTTACTTTTTAATTTTTTGTTTACTTTATTTTTGTTTATTTTTGACTTTTATTAAAATGTTTATTTATATACAGTACAACGTGTTCTGTCTTTTCTTGGTTCTGTGCATAAAGTACAGTATACTGTATTTAAATTTATTGATACTGTAGCAACAATACGGTAAGAAAATACAGTACAGTAAGTCACCCATTCAGTACTTTTATTAATTGCACACCACACTCTTAAGGGGTGATTTAATAAAGCTTGGAGAGAGATAAAATTGGAGAAACTGTAAATACAGTAGCACCAACCAATTAGCTACTACAGTAACTATCATTTTTCAAACACAGCCTGTAAAGTGACAGTTAGGATCTGATTGGTTTGTGCTATTTATCTACAATTTTATCTCTGTCTAAGCTTTAACTAAATAAATACACGTCAACAGTAAAAATTGGAAAAAAGAGGCCACAGGCAAATTTATGAATTAAAATTTATACTGTACATTATACAGTACTGCAGATTTTCCCAACCATGGTCCTCAAGGCACACTAACAGTCCATGTTTTAAGAATAGCCATACTTGAGCCTAGGTGACTTAATTAGTACCTCACTTACTTTGATTGAATCATCTGTGCTTAAGCATGGATATCACTAATAACAGGACTGTTGGTGTGCCTTGAGGACCATGGTTGGGAATCAGTGCAGTACTGTACATACATTACTCTGGGCCGCAAATAGGGGGTGGTGGCTAGAGGTGCACCGGGTGCCAGAATGCAGGGGATGAAAAAGGGATGACTCACGGTGGCTTGGGGGCTGGAGAGTCAGAAAACGGCCATCCAAAAATGGCCACCACCAAGGAGGAGACATGCTAGAGGTCCTTACTGGGCCTCTAGTGTCTGTTAGGCCAGCAGAAGTGCCAGGAGAAGATGCTGAAAGCTGCATCTTCTCCTGTGAAACCCCCTGGCAATGAGCATGAAATCCCCCAGGCAATGAGCAGGTAATTTTAAAGTAATTAGAAGGCTTACTGTGGGGCATACAATGGTGTCAAGCAAATATGTACAGTAAGTGGCACTTTGGTAATAGGCATTAAAGTGTGTGGCATAATGTGTAATGGGAATTATTGTGTGTGGAATAATGTAAGTCACCATACCAGGGACGTTTGACTAGTGCACTGCCTTATGGAGGAGCAAGAACAAAATCCACCTGGATTTTGGAAGGGAAGGGAGGGGGTGCAAAATTTCTACAGTACCTTGCACCAGGTGACAGATATCCTAGTTTCGGCCCTGCATTACTTTTTTTTTTTACAAAGTCTTTATTCAACAGTGCATTTCTAAGAGGGGTGTGGTGCCTGCTGCCGTGCAGGTGTACTTCCATAGCATGCGTCTCACCATCAGCCCATATGTTGCTCATATGGCCCTGGAAATCCAAGCTGGACACGGACATGACTACTGTACAGTACCTAGGAGGAAGGAGATGATGTGAGAACAGTCCTTCCTCAATGCCGACCGATACGCCCAACCGGACCAAGGACTACACAAAAAGATTAGGCTTTTAAGTTAAAATCATCACTGGCACTTTTGGCCTCAGATCCAGAGTTTCACCTATACCAGGTGCAGACTCTACCTCGCATCGGAGTGCAAGGTCTACTGTATGCCCTGAAGAAAGGAGGATAGGCAAAGACAAACAGACAGTAAAAGACAGACACACAGGTTCTCACCGGAGATGCTCTTGTTCTTCATCCTGCTCGATCCCACACACCCTGTACTGTAGGAGAGAGAATACGCTGTGCAGGGCCCTTTCCTGCTCTAACAGTGTCACACTAATCCACTTCTCCACATTAATATATGCCCTAACTAACCAGCCTAACAATGTATTAATAACGAATTTGTATTATAATTAAGCCTGGTGGTGAAATACTGTAAGCAGTGCCCCTAGGCCCACAGCCCATATAACGATAAAAAAAAAATACATGAAACAAGACTGGATTTGGGTGCCCCAGATGGAGGTGAACACCAGCTGTCATTTTGAGGTCAAAAGTGAAAATAACTTCAACCCCCCCCCTACTGTAGCAGCAGGTGGCCCTGGGTTTCCCAAAGAACAAACTGGCAGGGAGCTAGAAGTATCAGAAGATTTGTCTGAATGTGATAACAGAGCACTAACATTAGCAAAAATGCTTTTCTCACCTGATCCTGATGTCGAAGAGACCGCCACTCCAACCATACAGTAGATGTACAGTAGAAGCCTGTCTCTCAATGCACGGTGCACCCACTACTGTACAGTACTGTATGTCTGCAACTATGGATTTGGATGTTGAAGCAGCCACTACTACTGTACTGTATATGAACCAAAGGAACCCGAAAACTTAAAACATCTGCATTACAAACAGCAACATCAAGCGCAGTAGCAGAAACTGGCAGCTTTAGCACAATCTGTGATGATGCCAATGTGTGCCTTGGAACAGGGGGCAATGTACAGTAAAGTAGATGTACTGTAGGAGCCAGTGGAAGGGGTGGTTGAACCATTAGCTGCGGGCTTGCACACTGACTAGGCACATACTGTACAGTATTGAACCTGCTGTGCATAAGGGTTAAACAGTGTAGGGGCAGTGAGATAATGCTGTGAGATTTGTACTGGGCCATGAGGAAAGGAGGGGGTGCAAAACTGCTGATTAATCCCCACTAATTGTGGTTGCAATGAACGTTAGAGGTCTTGCGGCTTTGACCAGGTGGTGGGGAGGGGGAGCAGTGCGGTGGTGATGGGGCATGGCTGGGGAATAGGGTTAAATACTGTATGAACAGAAGTGTGTGACAGCAGAAATGCAAGGACAGGGGAGGGGAAGAGAGAAATTAATGAAATTAAAGAATGAAAGGAAAAGAGGAAAAGTATGAAGTACAGTAAATAAGGTACAGTAAGGGAAAGGTATTGTAAATAAAGAACTTATAAAAGAAATTAGGAGAATACTGTATAATGTAGGGACAGAAAGCACAACCACAATACTGTACGTACAGTATGGACACAGTGTACAGTACTTAGCAGTCCGGATCACAAACTGAAAAGAGGAAGTTAAACCCCTCCTCCACATTACTAATTATATATAGTACAGTATAAGCTACATAGCAGTTGCTTGACCGTTTCTTTTGATTACAACTGGTAAGACTCTATGGAGATGATCAATATAATTGTTACACTGGGCATGTGTCAATACAGTTCTCCAAAACTTCACTATCCCATCCAAAAGTTCCTGTTTAGTTGTTGGTTTCACATCAGACCTGATGAACCTCTTCAACTGGGCCCAGACCAGTTCAATGGGATTCATGTCCGGTGACCTACAGGAAAGTAAAAAAAATTAAAATATTCAGTCACAGTACTGTACTTTAGTAAAAAGTGTACTAGAATAATTACTGCTCGGTACTGTACATACTTTTTTGTAAAATAAACAGTTAATACAGTACTATGGGACAATACTCACTCTGGTGGTGTGCATTCCCAATTTATCCCTCTCTCTTCCATGAATTTCGCTGAAGCCGAATGTTTTGGATCATTATCCTGGAATAATCGATGTCCTGATGGAAAGCATTTTCTCACAAATGGCACCATACAGCAATCTACTTTTTCTTGGAAGAAGGTCTTATCCATGATGCCTAAAGAGATGATAAATTATTATCAGTAACAAGCGTACACTGTACAGGACTGTAAATAATTTTTACAACAAACATTACTGTACTGCACCTTCAAAAATATAGATCGGTCCTGCACCCCAACAAGATATACCTCCTCATACATGGACCTTTAACGGATGCTTTGGACGTGGTTTAAGTGAGAGATGTGCACGGTTCCGGAAGGACAGTCTTGAGAACCTCTCAAGAGAAACCAAAGTTTCATCTGTGAAAATGACATCATTGAAATTCTCTCCACTCTCTATCCACCGTTATGCTTGTTCAACTCTCTTTACTTTATTAACATCCCTTATCATGGGATTTATCCTGTGGAATAAAAACAAGTTTTAGTTTACTGTCATGTAAAATCAGGGAATTATTAATATATATATATATATATATATATATATTTTATGTACAGTACCTTGTAGGGCCAAAAGTCCATCCTAGTTCCTTATGCATCCGTTTGATGCTGGAACAGGAGATGTCCAGGTCACATTCTGCTTTTAGAATACGTTTTATTTGTAAAGCTGTACGCTCATCATCCTCACAAGTCAATTTGTGCACAATCTTTTTGACGCTCCTACGGTAGAACACATACAGAGCATATAGCAATTATTGGACAGTTAGTGTTGAAATTGGAACACAATACAGTAACAATCTAGCAACAGACAGTATAATAAAAAAAAGGTTGCTGTAAAGTACCTACCATATGCATTTAGAAGGAAATCTATATCTAGTCCGCGTTCTCTCAAATGCATGATAGCGCACAGTCTGTAAACTAACAAGAACACCACACTCTTTCAGCCAGGCCTGGATCTGTCATGTTGTTTTGTGTTCTTTTTTCATGTTTGCAATTATCTTGCTGATGGCTTTGCTGATTTTTGCCATGTTTGATGACAAAATCTGTGGAGAGAACAAGAGAAATACGGTACAGTACTGTTGCTGAGTATACAGACTGAGTACAGTATACAGTACATAATTTAATGTTCAGTATCTTAAAAAATATATACTGTATAACACAGTACTGTACAGTCTTTTAGAACACAGTGGGGTATTACATTCTTACTGTACATCAGCAGTAACATACTGTACTTTTTTTAAACAAATATGGTGCACTGTACAGTACTGTACTGTATATTGAGAAGTACCGTACCTGTACAATGTACTGTACAGTGTACAGTAAACTGGATACACAAATATGCGTCTAGGGCCGGGGACATTGTAGCAGCACATACTGTGTTAATGAGTTAATGGGTCAGTATGAAACAGCAATATTGTGACTCACAAGATGGGCGCCAACCATACACAAGATGGTTGCGAGGCAGTGGGGGGCTATGGAGTGTTCATCAGTATACAGTGTATGTGAAATGTGGCCTGCTACTGTAGATATAAACTCAGGGGTCTATTTACTAAGCAGAGTTAGGAGACATTGAAAAGTGATAAGGTACCAACCAATCAGCTCCCAACTGTAATTTTTCAAACACAACCTTGAAAAATTACAGTTGGAAGGTGATTATTTTGTACAGTACGGTACCTTCTCTCTTCACTGTCTCCGAACACTGCTTAGTGTACAGTGTGTATACCGTATATAATATATACAGTATATCGTATACACATATATAAATACACACACATACTGTTTATATATATATATATATATATATATATATATATATATATTAGGGGTGTGCACCGGCCACTTTTCGTGTTTTGTGTTTTGGATCTGGATCTTTCTTCGTGTTTTGGATCTGGATTGGTTTTGCCAAAACCACCCTTCCGTGTTTTGTGTTCTGGGTTTTGTGTTTTGGATCTGTATTATTTTTTAAAAAAGCATAAAAACAGCTAAAATCACAGAATGTGTTGGTTTTTCTGCTCCTATGCTATTATTAACCTCAATAACCTTAATTTCCACTAATTTCCAGTCTATTCTGAACACCTCACACCTCACAATAGTGTTTTTATGTCCAAAAGGTTGCACTGAGGTAGCTGGATGACTATGCTAAGCGACACGAGTGGGCGGCACAAACACGTGTCCCATCTAGGAGTGACACTGCAGTGGCAGACAGGATGGCAGTTTGAAAAACTAGGCCCCAAACTGTACATAATGCAAAGAAAAAAAAGAGGTGCAAGATGGAATTGTCCTTGGGCCCTCCCATCCACCCTTATGTTGTATAAACAGGACATGCACACTTTAACAAAGCAATCATTTCAGCGCCAGGGTCTGCCACACGACTGTGGCTGAAATGATTGGTTCGTTTGGGCCCCCACAAAACAAGCTGGCAATTAATCTGTCCCTGCACAAACTGGCTCTACGGAGGCAAGATGTCGTCCTCATCCTCCTCATCCACCGATTCCTCACCCTCTTCAGTGTTGTGTACATCCTCATCCTCACAGAGTATTAACTCGTCCCCACTGGAATCCACCACCACAGGTCCCTCTGTACGTTCTGGAGGCTGGTCTCCCTGGAAGAGTTGACAATTCATTTTATGAACATCATCTTCTCCACATTTTGTGGAAGCAACCTCCTACGCCTTTCGCTGACAAGGTTCCCCGGCTGCACTAAACACTCTTTCGGAGTACACACTGGAGGGGGGGCAACTCAGGTAAAATAGAGCCAGTTTGTACAGGGGCCTCCAAATTGCCTCTTTTTCCTGCCAGTACAGATATGGACTGTCTGACATGCCTACTTGGATGCTGTCACCAATGTAATCCTCCACCATTCTGTCAATGGTGACAGTATCATATGTAGTGACAGTAGACATGTCAGAAATTGTTGCCAGGTCCTTCAGTCCGGACCAGATGTCCAAACTTGGTCCTGCCTGCCCTGCATCACCGCCAGTGGGTTGCTTAGGATAGCTAAGTTTTTTCCTTGCAGCCCCAGTAGCGGGAGAAAATGAAGAAGGAGCTGTTGACGTATCACGTTCCGCTTCAGCTGACAGTGTGTTCACCAGCAGGTCTTTGCACCTCTGCAGGCTTGTGTCGGCCGGAAAGAGAGACACCACATATGCTTAAAACCTAGGATCGAGCACGGTGGCCAAAATGTAGTGGTCTGATTTCAACAGATTGACCACCCTGGAATCCTGGCAAAGCGAATGAAGGGCTTCATCCACAAGTCCCACATGCCGAGCGGAATCGCTCCATCTTAGCTCCTCCTTCACTTTCTCCAGCTGCTTCTGCAAAAGCCTGATGAGGGGAATGACCTGACTCAAGCTGGCAGTGTCTGAACTGACTTCACATGTGGCAAGTTCGAAGGGCTGGAGAACCTTGCACAACACGGAAATCATTCTCCACTGTGCTTGAGTCAGGTGCATACCCCCTCCTTTGCCTATGTCATAGGTGGATGTATAGGCTTGTATGGCCTTTTGCTGCTCCTCCATCCTCTGAAGCATATAGAGGGTTGAGTTGCACCGCGTCACAACCTCTTGCTTCAGGTGACGGCGGGGCAGGTTCAAGAGTGTTTGCTGGTGCTCCAGTCTTCGACACGCAGTCGCTGAATGGCGAAAGTGGCCAGAAATTTTTCGGGCCACCCAAAGCGTCTCCTGCACGCCCCTGTCGCTTTTCAGAAAATTCGGCACCACCAAGTTTATTGTGTGAGCAAAACATGGGACGTGCTGGAATTTGCCCAGATGTAATGCCCGCACAATATTGGTGGCGTTGTCAGATATCACAAATCCCCAGGAGAGTCTAAGTGGGGTAAGCCACTGGGCGATGATTTCCCTCAGTTTCTCTAAGAGGTTGTCAGCGGTGTGCCTCTTACTGAAACCGGTGATACACAGCATAGCCTGCCTTGGAACGAGCTGGCGTTTCTGAGATGCTGCTACTGGTGACGCTGCTGCTGTTGCTGCGTAAGGTGATACATCTACCCAGTGGGCTGTCACAGTCATATAGTCCTTAGTCTGCCCTGTTCCACTTGTCCACATGTCCATGGTTAAGTGGACATTGGGTACAATGGCTTTTTTCAGGACACTGAGGACACTTTTTCTGACGTTTCTGTACAGTCTCGGTATCGCCTGCCTAGTGAAGTGGAATCTAGATGGGATTTGGAACTGGGGACACACTACCTCCATCAATTGTCTAAATCCCACTGCACTAATGGCGGATACCGGACGCACGTCTAACACCAACATAGCAGTCAAGGCCTCAGTTATACATTTTGCTTCAGGATGACTGCTGTCGTACTTCATCCTCCTCGCTAAGGACTGTTGGAGGGTCAATTGTTTAGTAAAAGTAGTGGTGTTCCTACTTCCTCTCTGGGATGATGAACAACTCCCAGCAGCAGCAACAGCAGCAGCGGCAGCAGTAGGCGTAGCAATGCAGGATCCTCCGGAGGAATCCCTGATAGGAGAGTCAGTCATGCCAGTGACATGTCCTGCAGGACTACTTCCGATCCTGACTAAGGAGGAAATTGACGAGGAGGGAGTTGACGGTGTGGTTTGCAGGCGCTTGGATACAACAGGACAACGGGATTTAGGTGTCCCTGGACTGCTTACGGTCTTAGCCAAAGTTTCTGAACTTGACAGTAACTTATTATGAAAGCGCTGCAGGTGCCGTATAAGGGAGGATGTTCCTAGGTGGTTAACGTCCCTACCCCTACTTATTCCACCTTTACATATGGTACATATGGCAAGACAGTTGTTGTCCGGATTTGGATAGAAATATTGCCAGACCAAAGAGGTGGAATGTTTGGTCTTCTGCCCAGGCATGACCGTGATGGGCTTTTTCATCCCACGGACAACAACTGTCTCCCCCGGAGCCTGATTTAAACAAACCACATCACCATCAGAATCCTCCTCGCCAACTTCCTCCTCAGCGCCAGCTACACCAGTATCCTCATCCTGTTGTACTTCAACAGTGACATCTTCAATTTGCATATCAGCAAGTGGACTGTGGGTGCTCCTTTCAGCACTTGCAGGGGGCGTGCAAATGGTGGAAAGAGCCACCTCTTCCCATCCAGTGCTGGGAAGGTCAGGCATCGCAACCGTCACCACACTTGGACTCTCCTTGGGGATTTGTGATATCTTCTTAGAACGCACAATTCTTCGCTGTGCTTTTGCCAGCTTAACTCGTTTGATTTTTTTAGTGGGAGGAGGGCTTCCATCGTCATGTGAAGCTGAACCACTAGTCATGAACATAGGGAAAGACCTTAGCCGTTCCTTGCCACTCCGTGTCATAAATGGCATATTGGCAAGTTTACGTTTATCTTCAGATGATTTAAATGTTTTTTTTTAAGGTCATTTTCCTGAACTTTGTCATTTGGGATTGTATGTGGCTTCTACTATGACATTGGGCATCGGCCTTGGCAGACGACGTTGATAGCATGTTATCGTCTATGTCATGACTAGTGGCAGCAGCTTCAGCACTAGGAGGAAGTGGTTCTTGATCTTTCTCTATTTTATTTTTATCGGAGAAAGTTTGGTCCTCCATTTATGTTATATCGATTTGATATATACGTACGGCTAAGGCGCACACAAACACAGAAAATATTTTTTTATTTGGTTTGTAGTGTACTTTGGGGGTTACAGCACCCTTTAACGGTCAAGCCAGCCGGCCCTTTACTTATGACACAGGCGCACACTTGGCACTACTTTGTTGATGCACGTGCGGCTACTGCGCACACAATTCACAAACACAGAAAATATTTTTTTATTTGGTTTGGACTGGAGTGTACTTTGGGGGTTACAGCACCCTTTAACGGTCAAGCCAGCTGGCCCTTTACTTATGACACAGGCGCACGCTTGGCACTACTTTGTTGATGCACGTGCGGCTACTGCGCACACAATTCACAAACACAGAAAAAATATTTTTTTTATAGCACTTGGGGGGAGCACCCCTGATGGACAGAGCACCCCCTGGACAACACTACAGCACCCCTTTAGGACTGGGACACTGCACAGGACTTTGGAGTGGACACAGCCCCTATGGACAACTGACTGCACAACACAGTCCAGACAGCCCCTATGGACTTTGAAGTAGTGGACAACAGCAGCACAGCGCAGCACAGCACAGCACAGCACAACACTACTCTGCACTACACTACACTACACAGCCCAGCCAGCCCTAACTCCCACCCTCCCTCTTCACTGTCCACAGCCGAGTGAGAAAATGGCGCCGACGCGGGTACCTTATATAGGATCCAAAACCCGCGAGACCCAGAAGGCGGGATGATGACATTTTGCCTCGATTTCAAATCTGAGTCAGGCGGGAAAAGTCGAGCCTGACTCGGATCGGCCTCGGATCGGGGGGGCTCGGGGGGGTTAGGATTTCAGAAATCTGAACCCGCTCACCCCTAATATATATATATATATATATTATATATACACACATATACACACACACAGTATACACACACACACAGTATATAAATATATGTGAAATGTGGCCTACTCAATGGAAATTGAGGGGTATGTACGGTAGCAAAGCTTGATGTGAGATAAAATAGTGAGATACAGTACCGGTATATACAGTATAAACAGCTAGTACATTTCATTTTGCAGGCTGTTTAATAAATGATAGTTTTGAGCTAATTAGTGATATATATTTCCCAATTTAATCTCACATCAAGCTTTCATATAGTACATACAGTATGCCCCTTAATACGCAAATATGCATCTACCGTATGAAGGAGACAAACAGGACAATAAACACAGCAATATTGCGACTGAAACTAAGATGGCCGCTGAGCAAAACAAGATGGTGGCGGGGACAGGACGGTCATCCCCGGCAGACTATACGTGACAACAGGCGGCTAGGAATCGATCAATGGTATACGGTTTGTTTGATTGAAGCTCGATACGCAAATAAGTGACTATGGGGACGGGGCATGCCGAGGCAGCGGGATATTAAACACAGCAATATTGCGACTAAAACTAAAATGGCCGCTGAGCAAAACAAGATGGCGGCGGGGACAGGACGGTCACTCACGGGAGACTAAACACAGCAAAATGACCGTGAACCATACATACAGTACCGTACTGTAGTAAGCTACTTACAGTACCAGCGGGTTGATACACTGTATGAAACAGCTGTAGAAGTTCAGGGTACAGCAACAAAGGTGACTCGGTAGTCAGGCAGAGTTACAGTAGATCACGGTAATGAGCAGCAACAACAGCGACTCAGAAGTCAGGCCGCGTTGCAGATAGTAGTATCTCAAAGGTTCGTACTGAGGATATGAGCAGCAAGTCTGTAGGGTTAAGTAACAGATTCACGGTGTGGATCGGTAGGCTGGTCTGAGACGCTATATTATACTACCAGAGACAAAAGAATTCCTTCCCGCTGAAAATCTGGCCGCTGATTAGTGTATTTGAAAAATGCACTTCCTTGTCGTCCAATGGCATGGCAGAGTTTCGGCGGCAAGGTTTTCTTTGTCTCTGGTAGCATAAAAGAGCATCTCAGACCGGACTAGCTATCCACACTGTGAATCTGCTACTTAACTATATGGACTTGCTGCTTGGATTGTCTCATCGGCACGTATCAACAGTACGAACCATTGAGATACTACTACTATCTGCAACGCTGCCTGACTTTTAAGTCGCTGTTGTTGCTGCTCATTACCGTGATCTACCTCTGCAACTCTGCCTGACTTCCGAGTCACCTTTGTTGCTGTACCCTGAGCTTCTACAGCTGTTTCCTACAGTATCAACCCGCTGGTACTGTAAGTATGGTAGCTTGCTATGTTTTGGTTCACAGTCATTTTGCTGTTTGCTGTGTTAGACACTTATTTGCGTAGTGAGTTTCAATGCTTATGGTACCGTTTTGTTTTGCTCAGCGGCCATCTTAGTTTTAGTCGCAATATTGCTGTGTTTAATATCCCGCTGCCTCGGTATGCCCCGTCCTTCACCCATCCCCGTAGATGCTTATTTGTGTATCGAGTAACTATCACACACACCGATCATTTCCTAGCCTCCCGCTGCCCCTCATAGTCTCCCTTGAGTGACCGTCCTGTCCCCATCGCCATCTTGTTTTGCTCAGCGGCCATCTTAGTTTCAGTCGCAATATTGCTATGTTTAATATCCCGCTGCCTCGGTATGCCCCATCCTTCACCCATCCCCGTAGACGCTTATTTGTGTATCGAGTAACTATCACACACACCGATCGTTTCCTAGCCTCCCGCTGCCCCTCATAGTCTCCCGTGAGTGACTGTCCTGTCCCCACCGCCATCTTGTTTTGCTCAGCGGCCATCTTAGTTTCAGTTGCAAAATTGCTGTGTTTAATATCCTGCTGCCTCGGTATGCCACGTCCTTCACCCATCCCCGTAGACGCTTATTTGTGTATTGAGTAACTATCACACACACTGATCATTTCCTAGCCTCCCGCTGCCCCTCATAGTCTCCCGTGAGTGACCGTCCTGTCCCCACCGCCATCTTGTTTTGCTCAGCGGCCATCTTAGTTTCAGTCACAAAATTGCTGTGTTTAATATCCTGCTGCCTCGGTATGCCCCGTCCTTCACCCATCCCCGATGACGCTTATTTGTGTATCGAGTAACTATCACACACACCGATCATTTCCTAGCCTCCCGCTGCCCCTCATAGTCTCTCATGAGTGACCATCCTGTCCCCGCTGCCATCTTGTTTTGCTCAGCAGCCATCTTAGTTTCAGTCACAAAATTGCTGTGTTTAATATCCCGCTGCCTCGGTATGCCCTGTTCTTCACCCATCCCCGTAGACACTTATTTGTGTATCGAGTAACTATCACACACACCGATTGTTTCCTAGCCTCCCACTAACCCTCATAGTCTCCCGTGAGTGACCGTCCTGTCCCCACCGCCATCTTGTTTTGCTCAGCGGCCATCTTAGTTTCAGTCGCAAAATTGCTGTGTTTAATATCCCGCTGCCTCGGTATGCCCCGTCCCCGTAGTCACTTATTTGCACATATTATACCTACAGTACTGTATCATTGCATTATTGCACCACTTTGCACATTTAACTAATCCACTAATGGTTCTAATGGTACTGTACACACTAAGTTTTGATTTATGTTATAAAAATAGCACATTTGGCGCTCTACTTTACAGTACTGTACTGTATATCAGTTCAGATATTCACACATTTTATTACTGATGAGCTGACACCTACCGTACAGTACTGTACAGTATATAATTAGGGAGTTTTTTTAGACACCTGTATTATTTATCATATTTATTATCTTGTGCCTCTATACAATCTCACAATATTGGTTAGTGCTTTAACAGTTGGCGCTGTAATGTTCTATATTTACCTGTATATACTGTATAACACATGCACAGTGTTAGGAGACAGTGAAAAGAGATACTGTAAGGTACTTTACCAACCAATCAGCTCCCAAATGTAATTATTCAAATGCAACGTTGAAAAATTAAAGCTGGGAACTGATTGGTTGGTGCAGTACTGTACGGTACCTTACAGTACTGTATCTCTTTTCACTGTCTCCTAACACTGCTTAGTACTGTGTACAGTGCTGTACCATACAGTATGTACTACGGTATATTTGATTGAATCTACGGTATATTTACTGTTGAAAAAAAACGGTCGAAATGACCAGGTCTCTGACCCAGGTTAAATGTAAGGTCAAAGTGACCCTTCACACAGGAAAAATCTGATCGCAAATTACTGCACTAAGGGCCTGATTCAGAGCCGGACGCTATTTGCGCTCGCTCGTTCAGAAAAAGGGGGTGGCTATTCAAATGAACCGTTCTCTCCTTGCGGTCTGTTGCCGCCTCCATGTCTGAACGAGCGAACAAAACATGCGGACGTTTATTTGAAAAATACGCCCCCTGGCCGCTCGCATCATACGTCATGTCCGCTATTTATTAGATTAATCGAGTACATCGAATAGCATATGAACTGCTCGCTATTCTTGTGGTTGGTTTTTCCTACCACTATATTGCGAGCAGTTCTGACTATAAAACAACCAAGTGACGTGGTCAATGACGCTGCTGAATTAATTATGCACACCCATAAAATGCCCGTTTTGACCTTTAAGCACGCCTGCATTCTGATCTCCACTCCCCATTTTCAACCACCTTCCCGTTACCACCCACATACGCCTCATTCTGTCACTCAAAATAGCAGGCATTCGCTATATAGTGAACAAATGATTGGCGGCCGCACTGACTGGTTCGCGCATGCGTATTAAAAACCGTACGCATGCGCAGATGTTCGAACATCGCTCAGAACGAGCGTACTACCGCTTACGAGCGGCTCTGAATCAGGCCCTAAGTACAGTAAAGTGCTTTACTGTAAATGCTACAGTACTGTAATTTGCTTTTCTGTGTGATAGGGTTATTACTGGAGTTGTATAGAGTACAGTAGCAGCACATTCTTGAAAGTGCAGTATGAGTACTGTAATTGTTTACAGTGTTGTAATGTGTATACAGTACATGTATTTCCACTATTTTACGTAACATTGTATTTAGTGTCTTTATACTTGTGTATTACAGAGTGCACCGAACTGTCAAAATGGTGAAGAGCAAAGGTTTTTACAACACTGGAAACTCATCTTGCCCACTTCCAATGACCAAAAGGCTGAGTGCACTAGTCCCACAACTGTCTAGGTAAGGAAAATTTACAGGTACCTCTTCTAGTCAAGGCAAGGAAGAATGCAAAGCCCAAGAACAACTCTTTGCAAGTGGACATCAGAGAAAATGGACCAGGGAACGTGGAGCAACATATGAACGTCCAGAACCAGGAGGAAACACCAGTGATTTATGGACCCGAAGAATTGGACACCTTTGAGCCTCTTGTTGAAGATGTATCCCACTCACCAACTCATCGAAAACTGTCATTCCAAGAAGATAATGCATGCATATGTAGCTGTGCTAGGATGGTGAGAGACCTCGTGGGAAAAGTTGGTCATCTGGAAGCGAAAATTGACAACTTGAAAGAAGAGCTGAAGGAAGGGCTGAAGGACACCATTGCAGAAGCAATGAAAGAAGCAATCCAGCAAAGTAAAGAAGAATGGCAAGAGGCCACTGCCCAGAGTACCAAGAAGAGACATGACCAGGCAATCCAGTATGAAATGGTCACACCGGATGAATTTGAGCCTGAGGATAACGATGATGATTTCAACTTGGAGACTGACCCATTCTTCAACTTGCTAGATATGGACAATACAGTGGCATCAGAGCACTTGGACATGACACCAGTGCCATCATGCAGCCTGCCTCAGTGGGAGAGTACACCAGTGGCATCATATCGCCTGCCTGAACGGTCAGTTGAAGAATTGAGGATCAACAATGCAAGCATGCCTGTATTTTCACCAGGAACGCCTGTCATGTCGAGCACCCCAGCACCACTGACTGTATTTAGAACACCCTTACCGGATATACCACTGGCTGTAATCAACGTTGACAAGGACAATGAAATTTACAGAGCTGTCAATTGTGAGATGCATCGATATGCGCAAACAATATTTCAAGAACACATGCCCTATGACCTGTATTGCAATTGGACCAAGTGGGTGAACTTTGATTTAAGTCAGAAGAAAGTGCCAATCCCCAACAATTTAAGAGAAGATATCCTCTCAAGATGCCGGACAAGATTCAGGATTGGAAAAGAAGAACTTACCCGGATAAAGGACACGTTGAATGGGGTGCTGCACATGCCAAGGAAACATGTGTGGAGGACAGTCACGCATACAAGTACAGATCTTCAATCAACAAACACGACTTGAAGGGACTAATCAGAAGACAGGAAGACCCGGCGCCGCCGCTGGCCAGGATGTGGCAGCGGCAGAAGAAAGAAGTTGAGGACAGGAGAGGACTAAAGGGGTGGAAAGCAAAAGAGCTAAGGAAGTTCCCCCCAAAAGCCTCTTCCACCATAACAGAAAAGCCCTATGTGAGGCCAACAGAACATTAAACCCAACCTACAGTAGACCAACAGGCCTGAAGAGAGGAAGACCCATGTGAAGAGAGAAGCAGAGGACAGGAGAGGACTACAGGGGTGGAAATCAAAAGAGCTAAAGTTCCCCCCCTCAAAGCCTCTTCCACCATAACAGATAGGCCCTATGTGAGGCCAACGGAACATTAAACCCAACCTACAGTAGACCAATAGGTCTGAAGAGAGGAAGACCCATATGAAGAGAGAAGCAGAGGACAGGAGAGGACTACAGGGGTGGAAAGCAAAAGAGCTAAAGAAGTTCCCCCCGTCAAAGCCTCTTCCACCATAACAGGTACCGGTAGGCCCTCTGTGAGGCCAACTATACTGTACATTAATATTGTAGTTTGTTAGGCTGGTGAGATACAGTAGGGCTGATAATAATGTTACAGTAGATTAGTGTGACACACTATTAGAGCAGGAAAGGGCCTTGCATGGCATATTCTCTCTCCTACAGGGACCTCTGTGAGGGATTGAGCGGGACAAAGAAAAAAAGTATCTCCAGTGAGTACTGTATGTACCGTACCTGTGTGTCTGTCTTTTACTGTCTGTTCGTCTCTGCCTATCCTCCTTTCTTCAGGGCATACAGTGGACCTTGCACTCCGATGCAAGGTAGAGTATGCACCTGGTATAGGTGAAACTCTGGATCTGAGGCCAAAAGTGCCAGTGATGATTTTAACTTTAAAGCCTAATCTTTTTGTGTAGTCCTCGGTCCAGTAGGGCGTATCGGTCGTCATTGACGAAGGACTGTTCTTACGTCATCTCTTTCCTCCTAGGTACTGTACAGTAGTTATGTCCGTGTCCAGCTTGGAACTCCAGGACATGCCAGAGGCAGAAGAAAGAAGCGGGGGACAGTAGAGGACTATGGGGGTGGAAAGCTAAAGAAGTTCCCCCCCCTCTGTACAGCATGTTACTGTAGGTTAAATAAAAATTGTCATTAATTTATAAAATTGGTGTTTGTACTGTATGTAATTCAGTCTTTAAGTGCGCCTGAGACCCAACACGTGCATCTGTTATTAAAAAGGTACAAAAAGTCAATAACACACAGATGCAGGGGCGTATCTTCCTATTGGCCAGGATTTCACTCACCAGGGGCGCGCCGGCCGATGGGGGTTACCGCCCACAGTCATATACTGTACAGTATCCCTGTTGCCCATCCCAGTGATTTCACAGCTGCCCGGCACTTACAGTAGTATACAGTACAGTAGACATACAGTACTGTACACACTGAGGGCCGTTTTCAATTTAGGGGTCTATTTACTTTTTTTAGCTGGTCTCGTCTTTTCACTCCAAGGGGTCTATTTACTGTACTAAGCAGTGTTAGGAGACAAAGTGAAAAGTGATAAAAAAGTGATAAGGTGTCAGTCAATCAGCTCCCAACTGTCATTTTTCAAACACAGCCTGTGAGATGACAGTTGGGAGCAGATTGGTTGGCACTTTTTCACCCACTGGAGCGAAAAAACGTGATTGGCTAAAAAAGTTTTGCCGATTATGTCATTTCGACAGGCATAAAATTATCACTGTATTCAATTTGAAAGCTTTTCCTCCTACCGTAGGCGGGAAGTCAATGCAATGTACAGTAAGACAGTATGTGAAAAAGTTTTGCCTACTGTATGAATAGCAGGTGGAAAAAATTGGTGAATTGGGGTGCAACATTGCGGGAATCCTTCAACATGCAGCCTTAACACAGTCCCCTAAAGGTACTGTAAACTGCGTAATTTAAAAAAAAAAAAAAACAGTCAGAACACCCCAAAAATTCACTTTCATTTTGGGGGCAAAGGAAAAAAAATTTTGGGGCAAAAGTTAAAAATGTAGGGGTAGAAGTTACTGTACTGTATGTTGCCCATAGCAACCAATCAGATTCTACTTCTCATTTATCTACAGTAGCACCTTCTAGAAGATAATACCTGGAATCTGATTGGTTGCTATGGACAACATCACTTCTTAATAGAACTCCCATCTTAGTAAATTTACCCCCTAATATATAAAATGTACTGAGTTTAGTAAGGGTTGGATAACAATACTGAACAAAAGTAGCGAAGAATTAAAAAAAAAAAAAGCGCTACATGGGTATGGATCGGGGCATGCGCCTGAGATACGATGACGTACAGTATTGTAGGACACACTCAAGCCAGGTGCAACCTTGGTATTGCAGGCGGCTGTAGTGTAATGGTAAATAATCTAACCAATACATTACGTCGCTTGTATAACCCTTTTGCGGGTTCGAAACTTGAAAGGTTACACTTTTTATTTTTTATTATTATTACACAGTCAAGGTTACACTTTTTTGTCATAAAGTACTGTGGCATAGAAATACCAGAATTTCTGGATAATGTATTAGTGAAGATTTAAAACAAAATAAAATTACCGTATACAGTATATATTTTAAAGGTCTCGAACCAGCGGGACAAGAAAATGGTAGATGCAGTAGGGCTACGCATTAGCCCCCTAGACTATTGCATCTACTGTATTGTAGTTCCTAGAGTCATGGAATCACTACAATGTCTACCGTAAGTCCGGGACAGGGTCAACAGTATTGTACTTACTATAATACAGACAACCAGGCATGCGCAGTGCTATGAGACTCAATACACCACAGTGTAGCGCGCAACTAGCAATGCGGTATATGGCATACTGTATGGAGCAACAAACTACAGTACTGTAGCTGGGCACATCTACAGTACATACAGTATAATATATTGAGTTTTGTAAGGGTTGGATAACAATACTGAACTACATTACTATAGTGAACATTTAAAAAAATAAATAAATTATCAAGGTCTCGAACAGAAGGAGAGAAGTGTAAGCAAGACAGATCACCTAACCCCTTGCTCACAAGTCTCTCCTAGTAAGAATTGCATCTGTCCTCTACAGTACATTATGTGACATCTACAGTATCGTACGATGAAGTACTCAGGCGTCTGTAGCATAGAGGTAAGAAATCGAACTTCTACATTGCAGACGTCTGTACAATCCGGTTTCGGGTTCGAAACCTGGAAGGTTAAACTTTTTTTTTTATTTTTTTTATTATTATTAGACAGTCAAGGTTACACTTTTTATTTTTAATATTATTATTACACAGTCAGTGTGTAATATGGAGATCCCACTTTCACTGTGTGTGAATCATGACCCGCTACTGTATGATCTTCCATACTGTACGCCATGGCATAGCGCTACAAGGGTATGGCTATGGCGCAGCACCACTGGTAATGCATTGCAACCCCACCACTGGGCACACGCCAGAGATCCTATTTGTACTGTAACCCCTCAGAACTGGCTATAAGTCACCACAGCACCAACTGTGCAGACATTGACGCAATTTTGCAGTTTAAACGCAGAGTCAGTTTGTAATGCAGAGACCTCTCTCTCAAACAGTCAACTATCAGTTACTGAACTCGTTAAATCACTAAAGTTTCCAAGTCTGGGACAGCATTGACATTGACGCAAGTTTGCGCTGTAGAGCACAGTCAGTTTGTAATACAGAGACTTCCCTCCCAAACAAATCCCACTACTGTAGCACTTTCTGAAGTCATGAAATGACTATTGTGTATACTGTAAGTCTCGGACAGTGCAGAATGGCACAAGTGTGAAAATTCAACTGTACTGTAGCAATACAGACAACTGGGCATGCGCCATGGCATAGCACTACTTGGTTTATGGCTTGGCTCCACTGGACATGCGGCACACATTCCATTGTCATTGTAACCCCTCCACTGGGCATACGCTAACATTGATGCAATTTTGCAGTTTAAATGCACAGTCAGTTTGTAATACAGAGACCAATCACTTTAACAGAGCCCATTACCACTTGATGGTCATAAAAAATCACTATAATGTCCAAGTCTGGGTCAGCGCCGGCATTGACGCAAGTTTGCATTCTAAGGTACAGTACTGTATGTACAGTAATAAAAATCCAATTTTCGCTGTTTGACTCCCGAAGCACTGGGCATGTGTCCACATGTACTGTATTGAATACTGAATATTTTAAGTGAAGATTTTAAAAATAATAAAAAAAAACATATTTTCAAGGTCTCGAACCCACGGAACAAGAAGAGGGGAGAAGCAGTGAGACTAGGCATTAGACCGCTAGGCCACACGCTTCACCTATTACTAGAGTTTTGTAGTTTGTAAAGTAATTAAACCACTACAATGTCTAAGTCTGGGACAGTGCCGACAGTATTTACATTTGCGCAAGTACAGTATGATTTCAACCGCACAGTCAGTGGGTAATACAGAGCTTAATGATTTGATACTTTATTAGACATTCCTCTACCACTTTATTATACCGTACATTCCTGATTCCATGTGGAAAATGCTGTAATACTGTATAGTGTACCGAATGACCGCTTCTGTCAACCAATCATCGGGCGGTGATACAGAACATACTGTACAGTACATTGGAAATCACACGCATGCGCTATGTAGTTTAGGAAAAGTGACACCTGGTGGGCAAAATGTTGTATTACGCATAATGAAATCAGACGCATGCGCTATGTAGTTTAGGAAAAGTGACATCTGGTGGGCAAAAAGTTGTATTACACGTAATGACTTTTTTCCAGCATTACGCTACGCTACATTACTAAACTTTCTTTGTGGCACGACTCATGGTGTGGTGTGTGGCGCGCCATGCATGGCGTGAGAGATAACAATGTGATGCCACATGATAGCTGGGCAGATCTGTATATATATATATATATATATATATATAGTATGTGTGTAAGTGTATGTATGTGTGTGTGCTTGAATATATTTATATATGTATATCCATTTGTCATATAGTACGCTTGATATTGGCACCTTTATGAGTATTTTGTGATTTTATTTTATTGTTTTAAATATTGCACTATGAGCTCTCTTTCATTGTTTCTTTGATCTGATGCTGGTGCATATGGAAGGGGACGGAACTGCATGTATATATGGGCTACATGCTATATATTAAATTGAATAGTGTGAGGGTCTATAATAATGTGGAGAGTGTTTATTAAAAGCATAATTTCATCAGTACTTAGAAAAAAACTATTTTCCTTTACACAAAAATCATGAGATTGAACCAACAGCTGATACAGAGGAACAGCTGACAATGCCCAAAATAGGACAGTTTGGACTCAGTGAAGGAGAGAAAGACAGAATGAATCCCCTCTGACACATCTTAGGTGCTGTTAACCAATGAAATGTACACATTTACTGTATAGACATTTTTGGCAAATGCTTGTAACAGAGCAGTTTTCTTGAACTTATAAAAATGCAGCTTAAAAAAGAAGTACCTCAAAGATGAGTTGAATTAGACACAAACTGTGTGCTGGGTTTACTTATCCCCACAGCCGGCTGAATAATACAAAAGCAGAGTTTCGCATACCTTGGTACAAGGGTAGAGAGCCTCATCACCCCAACATTCCTGGGGGACTCATCTGGGATCCCCAACTGCCTATCCAGAACTGACCAATTACCACCTGAACTTTGGGAACCACAGAAGCAAATTCTGTATGGTGAGTATTGAAAAAAAGTGCATTTGTACATTCAATACTCTCTTCTGCACTTCCTAATTAGTATTGTGGGGTTCAGTAGGGACAGGCTAATCAGGGATCTATGAATAATAAATGACAAACCTGCTCTTTTAAAGTATAAGTTGTCTTGTCTTGAAGATGAGTGAAAGTAGTATGATTGTATGTCTGCTAACTATGAGATGTATAGAAAGGAACCAGATCTTTAAATTATCAACCAAAGACTGCACTTCTCATCTTTAATTAAAGGCTTGACCATGTCTTTTGAGAACTGCGACCCCTGAGTTGAGACATTCACTGATCTCCTCACTCTCAGAATAGCTGTAAAAAGTGACACCTAGCACCTAAACACGGCAAAAGTGTATAGGGGTGCAGAGACAGGTGTCCATTGAGTCAGGATAGGGTCTTTCACATTTTCTTGATGGTACCTCTAGGGGCTCCTGTGGCCAGAGGATTATACATGTTATTCATCTGTGTAGCATGCCAGAAGGGTTAGAACAGTGGGTCATTATCTGTGGGGGTGTAATAGTGACATTGGGACTACTGTATTATCTCTGGAAATTAAGGGCAGGGATAACAGGTCTCCAGAGTCTGATATATGAACCACATACAACTAAAGTGTGAGAGGTGTACTTGTGTGGTGATATTACAGAAAACCAGATCATTTATAGGTCCTGATCTAATAGCTATAGTAAATAAGAGGATCCCTTGTGGTATATATTTCAAACAGGAGAAGGGACATAATACAAGGGAATATACTTGCCTCATATGGTATAATTTGGACCCAACATATTTGACTTCCAGGATAGGTAAGGATTGGGCTGGACTAATAAATTATCTACCCAGGAATTTGTGCAGGGATCAGTTCAGTAGTGACCTGTCCAGTTATTAGGGGGTTGCCAGCATTTGAAGCCAATAAGACAGGTTGTATGGTTACCCAGTAGGAACACAGGATTAAGGAATAAATGAGTGTCCGTTTGAATAAAATAAAGACTCCTCAGAGGATTCAGGAAAAACTAGGAGCCAGTATCCCACAATGGGGGCTCAGGGCAGTAAAGGAATAGCAGAAGAATTACCATGTGCTCCTGTGGATCTAGTTGAATCCAGGGAGGGGAAAATGCACTTAAAGATATTCAGAAGATACTACAGAAAGCAGGGATTCCCAGGGTAGGTTCCCTAGATCCTGTAATATGGGAAACCTTTGCAAAATAAAACAAAGCTTGGATAGAGTGTGAGAAAGTAGGCAAGCAAGTACAGGCTTGGTTAAATGTAGCCAAATAAATACATAAAGAACAAGAGGCAACACAAGACACTGAGTTTATGGAGGATTGTGGTCCAAATACTGTGAGACCTGTCCCAGTGCCCCTTTTTGTAAATGAACAGTTATAACTAACAGCCCCTGATTTAACAGCCACTGATTTAAGCCCAAAGCACCCAAGTTTGGCTCCATTTACTACACTAGTAAGGAACAGCAGGAAATGCCCAGTATGTGGTAAATGTGTAACCAATGCTAACACTAATTGCCCATTTTGTGGAAATGAAGTGCCCCAGCCAGGGGAACCCAGTGATCAACAAGGCATAACCAGATCACCTCATTATACATCACCTCCAATGTTATCACCAGTTACACCACCAGCTCCTCCACTGCCTTATGCAGGAGGAATTTTCAGCCCCATTCCCATACAGGGGCGGTCAGGCACCTTAATGCCTTGGATGGTTAATAAAAACAGACACAGGACATGGGTGTGCAAGAAGCAAGCCACAGGCAATAATGATGAACCTTGTATCTGTAAACACTGTACACCTCCAAAATGATTTGCTGCAGTGACAGAAGTTGATTTTGGTGCTTAATTTTGACACAGAACTCTCCAGAAATATTTTTACCCATGTGAAAAATTCCATAAGCCCCAAACCTTAAAAATCAGCCAAAAATTTTTTTTTTCAAAAAGTCCCAAATTCTGCTTAAAAATATTTAGTACACCTCCAAAAAGATTTGCTGCAGTGACAAAAGTTGATTCTGGTGCTTAATTTTGACACAGTACTCTCCAAAAATATGTTTACCCATATGAAAATTTCCATAAGCCCCAAACCTTCAAAATCGGCCAAATTTTTTTTTAAAAAAAGCCCCAAATTCTGCTTAAAACTTTTGGTACACCATAAAAAAGATTTGCTGCAGTGACAGAAGTTGATTTTGGTGCTTAATTTTGACACAGAACTCTCCAGAAATATTTTTACCCATATGAAAAATTCCGTAAGCACCGGACCTTCAAAATCAGCCCCCCAATTTTTTTTTTCAAAAAGTCCCAAATTCTGCTTAAAAATATTTGGTACACCTTAAAAAAGATTTGCTGCAGTGACAGAAGTTGATTTTGGTGCTTAATTTTGACACAGAACTCTCCAAAAATATATTTACCCATATGACAAATTCTGTAAACCCCAGACCTTAAAAATCGGCCAAAAATGTTTTTTCTTTTTTTTGAAAAAGCCCCAAATTCTGCTTAAAATTTTCGGTACACCTCCAAAAAGATTTGCTGCAGTGACAATAGTTGATTCTGGTGCTTAATTTTGACACAGTACTCTCCAAAAATATATTTACCCATATGAAAAATTCCGTAAGCACCGGACCTTAAAAATCAGCCAAAATTTTTTTTTCAAAAAGCTCCAAATTCTGCTTAAAACTTTTGGTACATCTTACAAAAGATTTGCTACAGTGACAGAAGTTGATTTTGGTTCTTAACATTGACACAGTACTCTCCAAAAATATATTTACCCATATGAAAAATTCCATAAGCCCCAGACCTTAAAAATCGGCCAAAAATGTTTTTTTTTTTCAAAAAGCCCCAAATTTAAAACTTTCGGTACACCATAAAAAAGATTTGCTGCAGTGACAGAAGTTGATTTTGGTGCTTAATTTTGACACAGTACTCTCCAAAAATATATTTACCCATATGAAAAATTCCATAAGCCCCGGACCTTAAAAATCAGCCCCCAATTTTTTTTTTCAAAAAGTCCCAAATTCTGCTTAAAACTTTTGGTACACCTTTAAAAAGATTTGCTGTGGTGACAGAAGTTGATTTTGGTGCTTAATTTTGACACAGAACTCTCCAAAAATATATTTACCCATATGACAAATTCCATAAGCCCCAGACCTTAAAAATCGGATACATTTTTTTTTTTTTCAAAAAGCCCCAAATTCTGCTTAAAACTTTCGGTACACCTCCAAAAAGATTTGCTGCAGTGACAAAAGTTGATTCTGGTGCTTAATTTTGACACAGAACTCTCCAAAAATATATTTACCCATATGAAAAACTCCGTAAACCCCAGACCTTAAAAATCGGCCAAAATTTTTTTTCTCAAAAAGCCCCAAATTCTGCTTAAAACGTCTGGTACACCATAAAAAAGATTTCATGCGGTGGCAGAAGTTGATTTTGGTGCTTAATTTTCACACAGAACTCTCCAAAAATATATTTACCCATATGAAAAATTCCGTAAACCCCAGACCTTAAAAATCGGGCAAATTTTTTTTTTTTTCAAAAAGCCCCAAATTCTGCTTAAAACTTTTGGTACACCTCCAAAAAGATTTGCTGCAGTGACAAAAGTTGATTCTGGTGCTTAATTTTGACACAGAACTCTCCAGAAATATTTTTACCCATATGAAAAATTCCGTAAACCCCAGACCTTAAAAATCGGACAAAAATGTTTTTTTTTTTTTTTTTTCAGAAAAGCCCCGCATTCTGCTTAAAACTTTCGGTACATCTTACAAAAGATTTGCTACAGTGACAGAAGTTGATTTTGGTGCTTAACATTGACACAGTACTCTCCAGAAATATTTTTACCCATATGAAAAATTCCGTAAGCACCGGACCTTCAAAATCAGCCCCCAAATTTTTTTTTTCAAAAAGTCCCAAATTCTGCTTTAAAATATTTGGTACACCTTAAAAAAGATTTGCTGCAGTGACAGAAGTTGATTTTGGTGCTTCATTTTGACACAGAACTCTCCAAAAATATATTTACCCATATGAAAAATTCCGTAAACCCCAGACCTTAAAAATCGGCCAAAAATGTTTTTTCTTTTTTTTGAAAAAGCCCCAAATTCTGCTTAAAATTTTCGGTACACCTCCAAAAAGATTTGCTGCAGTGACAATAGTTGATTCTGGTGCTTAATTTTGACACAGTACTCTCCAAAAATATATTTACCCATATGAAAAATTCCGTAAGCACCGGACCTTAAAAATCAGCCAAAATTTTTTTTTCAAAAAGCCCCAAATTCTGCTTAAAACTTTCGGTACATCTTACAAAAGATTTGCTACAGTGACAGAAGTTGATTTTGGTGCTTAACATTGACACAGTACTCTCCAAAAATATATTTACCCATATGAAAAATTCCATAAGCCCCAGACCTAAAAAATCGGCCAAAAACGGTTTTTTTTTTCAAAAAGCCCCAAATTTAAAACTTTCGGTACACCATAAAAAAGATTTGCTGCAGTGACAGAAGTTGATTTTGGTGCTTAATTTTGACACAGAACTCTCCAGAAATATTTTTACCCATATGAAAAATTCCGTAAGCACCAGACCTTAAAAATCAGTCAAAATTTTTTTTTTTCAAAAAGTCTCAAATTCTGCTTAAAACTTTTGGTACACCTTAAAAAAGATTTGCTGCAGTGACAGAAGTTGATTTTGGTGCTTAATTTTGACACAGTACTCTCCAAAAATATATTTACCCATATGAAAAATTCCATAAGCCCCGGACCTTAAAAATCAGCCCCCAATTTTTTTTTTCAAAAAGTCCCAAATTCTGCTTAAAACTTTTGGTACACCTTTAAAAAGATTTGCTGTGGTGACAGAAGTTGATTTTGATGCTTAATTTTGACACAGAACTCTCCAAAAATATATTTACCCATATGACAAATTCCATAAGCCCCAGACCTTAAAAATCGGGCAAATTTTTTTTTTTTTTTCAAAAAGCCCCAAATTCTGCTTAAAACTTTCGGTACACCTCCAAAAAGATTTGCTGCAGTGACAAAAGTTGATTCTGGTGCTTAATTTTGACACAGAACTCTCCAAAAATATATTTACCCATATGAAAAACTCCATAAACCCCAGACCTTAAAAATCGGCCAAAATTTTTTTTTCTCAAAAAGCCCCAAATTCTGCTTAAAACTTCTGGTACACCATAAAAAAGATTTCATGCGGTGACAGAAGTTGATTTTGGTGCTTAATTTTCACACAGAACTCTCCAAAAATATATTTACCCATATGAAAAATTCCGTAAACCTCAGACCTTAAAAATCGGGCAATTTTTTTTTTTTTTCAAAAAGCCCCAAATTCTGCTTAAAACTTTTGGTACACCTCCAAAAAGATTTGCTGCAGTGACAAAAGTTGATTCTGGTGCTTAATTTTGACACAGTACTCTCCAAAAATATATTTACCCATATGAAAAATTCCATAAGCCCCAAACCTTAAAAATCGGCCTAAATTTTTTTTAAAAAAAGCCCCAAATTCTGCTTAAAACTTTTGGAACACCATAAAAAAGATTTGCTGCAGTGACAGAAGTTGATTTTGGTGCTTAATTTTGACACAGAACTCTCCAGAAATATTTTTACCCATATGAAAAATTCCGTAAACCCCAGACCTTAAAAATCGGACAAAAATGTGTTTTTTTTTTTTTTTTTCAAAAAGCCCCGCATTCTGCTTAAAACTTTCGGTACATCTTACAAAAGATTTGCTACAGTGACAGAAGTTGATTTTGGTGCTTAACATTGACACAGTACTCTCCAAAAATATATTTACCCATATGAAAAATTCCATAAGCCCCAGACCTTAAAAATCGGCCAAAAATGTTTTTTTTTTTTCAAAAAGCCCCAAATTTAAAACTATCGGTACACCATAAAAAAGATTTGCTGCAGTGACAGAAGTTGATTTTGGTGCTTAATTTTGACACAGAACTCTCCAGAAATATTTTTACCCATATGAAAAATTCCATAAGCACCGAACCTTAAAAATTAGTCAAAAAATTTTTTTTTCCAAAAAGTCCCAAATTCTGTTTAAAACTTTTGGTACACCTTAAAAAAGATTTACTGCAGTGATATAAGTTGATTTTTGTTGCTTAATTTTGACACAGTACTCTCCAAAAATATATTTACCCATATGAAAAATTCCATAAGCCCCAAACCTTAAAAATCGGCCTAAATTTTTTTTTAAAAAAGCCCCAAATTCTACTTAAAACTTTTGGTACACCTTTAAAAAGATTTGCTGTGGTGACAGAAGTTGATTTTGGTGCTTAATTTTGACACAGAACTCTCCAAAAATATATTTACCCATATGACAAATTCCATAAGCCCCAGACCTTAAAAATCGGGCAAATTTTTTTTTTTTTCAAAAAGCCCCAAATTCTGCTTAAAACTTTTGGTACACCTCCAAAAAGATTTGCTGCAGTGACAAAAGTTGATTCTGGTGCTTAATTTTGACACAGTACTCTCCAAAAATATATTTACCCATATGAAAAATTCCATAAGCCCCAAACCTTAAAAATCGGCCAAATTTTTTTTTTTAAAAAGCCCCAAATTCTGCTTAAAACTTTTGGTACACCATAAAAAAGATTTGCTGCAGTGACAGAAGTTGATTTTGGTGCTTAATTTTGACAATGAACTCTCCAAAAATATATTTACCCATATGAAAAATTCCGTAAGCACCGGACCTTAAAAATCAGCCCCCAATTTTTTTTTCAAAAAGCCCCAAATTCTGCTTAAAACTTTCGGTACATCTTACAAAAGATTTGCTACAGTGACAGAAGTTGATTTTGGTGCTTAACATTGACACAGTACTCTCCAAAAATATATTTACCCATATGAAAAATTCCATAAGCCCCAGACATTAAAAATCGGCCAAAAATGTTTGTTTTTTTTCAAAAAGCCCCAAATTTAAAACTTTCGGTACACCATAAAAAAGATTTGCTGCAGTGACAGAAGTTGATTTTGGTGCTTAATTTTGACACAGAACTCTCCAAAAATATATTTACCCATATGAAAAATTCCGTAAATGCCAGACCTTAAAAATCGGCCAAAATTTTTTTTCTCAAAAAGCCCCAAATTCTGCTTAAAACTTCTGGTACACCTTAAAAAAGATTTCATGCGGTGACAGAAGTTGATTTTGGTGCTTAATTTTGACACAGAACTCTCCAAAAATATATTTACCCATATGAAAAATTCCATAAGCCCCGGACCTTAAAAATCAGCCCCCAATTTTTTTTTTTCAAAAAGTCCCAAATTCTGCTTAAAACTTTTGGTACACCTTAAAATAGATTTGCTGTGGTGACAGAAGTTGATTTTGGTGCTTAATTTTGACACAGAACTCTCCAAAAATATATTTACCCATATGACAAATTCCGTAAGCCCCAGACCTTAGAAATCGGCCAAAAATGTTGTTTTTTTTCAAAAAGCCCCAAATTCTGCTTAAAACTTTCGGTACACCATAAAAAAGATTTGCTGCAGTGACAGAAGTTGATTTTGGTGCTTAATTTTGACACAGAACTCTCCAGAAATATTTTTAACCTTATGAAAAATTCCGTAAGCACCGGACCTTAAAAATCAGTCAAAATTTTTTTTTCTTCAAAAAGTCCTAAATTCTGCTTAAAACATTTGGTACACCTTTTAAAAGATTTGCTGTGGTGACAGAAGTTGATTTTGGTGCTTAATTTTGACACAGAACTCTCCAAAAATATATTTACCCATATGACAAATTCCATAAGCCCCAGACCTTAAAAATCGGGCAAATTTTTTTTCTCAAAAAGCCCCAAATTCTGCTTAAAACGTCTGGTCCACCATAAAAAAGATTTCATGCGGTGACAGAAGTTGATTTTGGTGCTTAATTTTCACACAGAACTCTCCAAAAATATATTTACCCATATGAAAAATTCCGTAAACGCCAGACCTTAAAAATCGGGCAAATTTTTTTTTTTTCAAAAAGCCCCAAATTTTGCTTAAAACTTTTGGTACACCTCCAAAAAGATTTGCTGCAGTGACAAAAGTTGATTCTGGTGCTTAATTTTGACACAGTACTCTCCAAAAATATATTTACCCATATGAAAAATTCCATAAGCCCCAAACCTTAAAAATCTGCCTAAATTTTTTTTAAAAAAAGCCCCAAATTCTGCTTAAAACTTTTGGAACACCATAAAAAAGATTTGCTGCAGTGACAGAAGTTGATTTTGGTGCTTAATTTTGACACAGTACTCTCCAAAAATATATTTACCCATATGAAAAATTCCATAAGCCCCAAACCTTAAAAATCGGCCAAATTTTTTTTTTTTAAAAAGCCCCAAATTCTGCTTAAAACTTTTGGTACACCATAAAAAAGATTTGCTGCAGTGACAGAAGTTGATTTTGGTGCTTAATTTTGACAATGAACTCTCCAAAAATATATTTACCCATATGAAAAATTCCGTAAGCACCGGACCTTAAAAATCAGCCCCAAATTTTTTTTTCAAAAAGCCCCAAATTCTGCTTAAAACTTTCGGTACATCTTACAAAAGATTTGCTACAGTGACAGAAGTTGATTTTGGTGCTTAACATTGACACAGTACTCTCCAAAAATATATTTACCCATATGAAAAATTCCATAAGCCCCAGACATTAAAAATCGGCCAAAAATGTTTGTTTTTTTTCAAAAAGCCCCAAATTTAAAACTTTCGGTACACCATAAAAAAGATTTGCTGCAGTGACAGAAGTTGATTTTGGTGCTTAATTTTGACACAGAACTCTCCAGAAATATTTTTAACCATATGAAAAGTTACGTAAGCACCGGACCTTAAAAATCAGTCAAATTTTTTTTTTTTTCAAAAAGCCCCAAATTTAAAACATTTGGTACACCTTAAAAAAGATTTGCTGCAGTGACAGAAGTTGATTTTGGTGCTTAATTTTGACACAGAACTCTCCAAAAATATATTTACCCATATGAAAAATTCCGTAAACCCCAGACCTTAAAAATCGGGCAAAATTTTTTTTTTCAAAAAGCCACAAATTCTGCTTAAAACTTTCGGTACATCTCCAAAAAGATTTGCTGCAGTGACAAAAGTTGATTCTGGTGCTTAATTTTGACACAGTACTCTCCAAAAATATGTTTACCCATATGAAAATTTCCATAAGCCCCAAACCTTAAAAATCGGCCAAATTTTTTTTTTAAAAAAGCCCCAAATTCTGCTTAAAACTTTTGGTACACCATAAAAAAGATTTGCTGCAGTGACAGAAGTTGATTTTGGTGCTTAATTTTGACACAGAACTCTCCAGAAATATTTTTACCCATATGAAAAATTCCGTAAGCACCGGACCTTCAAAATCAGCCCCCCAATTTTTTTTTTCAAAAAGTCCCAAATTCTGCTTTAAAATATTTGGTACACCTTAAAAAAGATTTGCTGCAGTGACAGAAGTTGATTTTGGTGCTTAATTTTGACACAGAACTCTCCAAAAATATATTTAGCCCTATGAAAAATTCCGTAAACTCCAGACCTTAAAAATCGGCCAAAAATGTTTTTTCTTTTTTTTGAAAAAGCCCCAAATTCTGCTTAAAATTTTAGGTACACCTCCAAAAAGATTTGCTGCAGTGACAATAGTTGATTCTGGAGCTTAATTTTTACACAGTACTCTCCAAAAATATATTTACCCATATGAAAAATTCCGTAAGCACCGGACCTTAAAAATCAGCCAAAATTTTTTTTTCAAAAAGCCCCAAATTCTGCTTAAAACTTTCGGTACACCATAAAAAAGATTTGCTGCAGTGACAGAAGTTGATTTTGGTGCTTAATTTTGACACAGAACTCTCCAGAAATATTTTTAACCTTATGATAAATTCCGTAAGCCCCAGACCTTAAAAATCAAGCAAATTTTTTTTTTTTTTCAAAAAGCCCCAAATTCTGCTTAAAACTTTCGGTACACCTCCAAAAAAATTTGCTGCAGTGACACAAGTTGATTCTGGTGCTTAATTTTGACACAGAACTCTCCAAAAATATATTTACCCATATGAAAAACTCCGTAAACCCCAGACCTTAAAAATCGGCCAAAATTTTTTTTCTCAAAAAGCCCCAAATTCTGCTTAAAACGTCTGGTACACCATAAAAAAGATTTCATGCGGTGGCAGAAGTTGATTTTGGTGCTTAATTTTCACACAGAACTCTCCAAAAATATATTTACCCATATGAAAAATTCCGTAAACCCCAGACCTTAAAAATCGGGCAATTTTTTTTTTTTTTCAAAAAGCCCCAAATTCTGCTTAAAACTTTTGGTACACCTCCAAAAAGATTTGCTGCAGTGACAAAAGTTGATTCTGGTGCTTAATTTTGACACAGTACTCTCCAAAAATATATTTACCCATATGAAAAATTCCATAAGCCCCAAACCTTAAAAATCGGCCTAAATTTTTTTTAAAAAAAGCCCCAAATTCTGCTTAAAACTTTTGGAACACCATAAAAAAGATTTGCTGCAGTGACAGAAGTTGATTTTGGTGCTTAATTTTGACACAGAACTCTCCAGAAATATTTTTACCCATATGAAAAATTCCGTAAACCCCAGACCTTAAAAATCGGCCAAAAATGTTTTTTTTTATTTCAAAAAGCCCCAAATTCTGCTTAAAACTTTCGGTATACCTCCAAAAGGATTTGCTGCAGTGACAAAAGTTGATTCTGGTGCTTAATTTTGACACAGTACTCTCCAAAAATATATTTACCCATATGAAAAATTCCATAAGCCCCGGACCTTAAAAATCAGCCCCCAATTTTTTTTTTCAAAAAGTCCCAAATTCTGCTTAAAACTTTTGGTACACCTTTACAAAGATTTGCTGTGGTGACAGAAGTTGATTTTGGTGCTTAATTTTGACACAGAACTCTCCAAAAATATATTTACCCATATGACAAATTCCATAAGCCCCAGACCTTAAAAATCGGGCAAATTTTTTTTTTTTTTCAAAAAGCCCCAAATTCTGCTTAAAACTTTCGGTACACCTCCAAAAAGATTTGCTGCAGTGACAAAAGTTGATTCTGGTGCTTAATTTTGACACAGTACTCTCCAAAAATATATTTACCCATATGAAAAATTCCATAAGCCCCAAACCTTAAAAATCGGCCAAATTTTTTTTTTTAAAAAGCCCCAAATTCTGCTTAAAACTTTTGGTACACCATAAAAAAGATTTGCTGCAGTGACAGAAGTTGATTTTGGTGCTTAATTTTGACAATGAACTCTCCAAAAATATATTTACCCATATGAAAAATTCCGTAAGCACCGGACCTTAAAAATCAGCCCCAAATTTTTTTTTCAAAAAGCCCCAAATTTTGCTTAAAACTTTCGGTACATCTTACAAAAGATTTGCTACAGTGACAGAAGTTGATTTTGGTGCTTAACATTGACACAGTACTCTCCAAAAATATATTTACCCATATGAAAAATTCCATAAGCCCCAGACATTAAAAATCGGCCAAAAATGTTTGTTTTTTTTCAAAAAGCCCCAAATTTAAAACTTTCGGTACACCATAAAAAAGATTTGCTGCAGTGACAGAAGTTGATTTTGGTGCTTAATTTTGACACAGAACTGTCCAAAAATATATTTACCCATATGAAAAATTCCGTAAATGCCAGACCTTAAAAATCGGCCAAAATTTTTTTTCTCAAAAAGCCCCAAATTCTGCTTAAAACTTCTGGTACACCTTAAAAAAGATTTCATGCGGTGACAGAAGTTGATTTTGGTGCTTAATTTTGACACAGAACTCTCCAAAAATATATTTACCCATATGAAAAATTCCATAAGCCCCGGACCTTAAAAATCAGCCCCCAATTTTTTTTTTTCAAAAAGTCCCAAATTCTGCTTAAAACTTTTGGTACACCTTAAAATAGATTTGCTGTGGTGACAGAAGTTGATTTTGGTGCTTAATTTTGACACAGAACTCTCCAAAAATATATTTACCCATATGACAAATTCCGTAAGCCCCAGACATTAGAAATCGGCCAAAAATGTTTTTTTTTTTCAAAAAGCCCCAAATTCTGCTTAAAACTTTCGGTACACCATAAAAAAGATTTGCTGCAGTGACAGAAGTTGATTTTGGTGCTTAATTTTGACACAGAACTCTCCAGAAATATTTTTAACCTTATGAAAAATTCCGTAAGCACCGGACCTTAAAAATCAGTCAAAATTTTTTGTTCTTCAAAAAGTCCCAAATTCTGCTTAAAACTTTTGGTACACCTTAAAAAAGATTTGCTGCAGTGACAGAAGTTGATTTTGGTGCTTAATTTTGACACAGAACTCTCCAAAAATATATTTACCCATATGAAAAATTCCATAAGCCCCGGACCTTAAAAATCAGCCCCAAATTTTTTTTTTTCAAAAAGTCCCAAATTCTGCTTAAAACTTTTGGTACACCTTAAAAAAGATTTGCTGTGGTGACAGAAGTTGATTTTGGTGCTTAATTTTGACAGAACTCTCCAGAAATATATTTACCCATATGACAAATTCCATAAGCCCCAGACCTTAAAAATCGGCCAAAAATGTTGTTTTTTTTCAAAAAGCCCCAAATTCTGCTTAAAACTTTCAGTACACCATAAAAAAGATTTGCTGCAGTGACAGAAGTTGATTTTGGCGCTTAATTTTGACACAGAACTCTCCAGAAATATATTTACCCATATGAAAAATTCCGTAAGCACCGGACCTTATAAATCAGTCCAAATTTTTTTTTTTTCAAAAAGTCCTAAATTCTGCTTAAAACATTTGGTACACCTTTTAAAAGATTTGCTGTGGTGACAGAAGTTGATTTTGGTGCTTAATTTTGACACAGAACTCTCCAAAAATATATTTACCCATATGACAAATTCCATAAGCCCCAGACCTTAAAAATCGGGCAAATTTTTTTTTTTTTTTTCAAAAAGCCCCAAATTCTGCTTAAAACTTTCGGTACACCTCCAAAAAGATTTGCTGCAGTGACAAAAGTTGATTCTGGTGCTTAATTTTGACACAGAACTCTCCAAAAATATATTTACCCATATGAAAAACTCCGTAAACCCCAGACCTTAAAAATCGGCCAAAATTTTTTTTCTCAAAAAGCCCCAAGTTCTGCTTAAAACGTCTGGTCCACCATAAAAAAGATTTCATGCGGTGACAGAAGTTGATTTTGGTGCTTAATTTTGACACAGAACTCTCCAGAAATATTTTTACCCATATAAAAAATTCCGTAAACCCCAGACCTTAAAAATCGGACAAAAATGTTTTTTTTTTTTTTTCCAAAAAGCCCCGCATTCTGCTTAAAACTTTCGGTACATCTTACAAAAGATTTGCTACAGTGACAGAAGTTGATTTTGGTGCTTAACATTGACACAGTACTCTCCAAAAATATATTTACCCATATGAAAAATTCCATAAGCCCCAGACCTTAAAAATCGGCCAAAAATGTTTGTTTTTTTTCAAAAAGCCCCAAATTTAAAACTTTCGGTACACCATAAAAAAGATTTGCTGCAGTGACAGAAGTTGATTTTGGTGCTTAATTTTGACACAGAACTCTCCAGAAATATTTTTAACCATATGAAAAGTTCCGTAAGCACCGGACCTTAAAAATCAGTCAAATTTTTTTTTTTTTCAAAAAGTCCCAAATTCTGCTTAAAACATTTGGTACACCTTAAAAAAGATTTGCTGCAGTGACAGAAGTTGATTTTGGTGCTTAATTTTGACACAGAACTCTCCAAAAATATATTTACCCATATGAAAAATTCCGTAAACCCCAGACCTTAAAAATCGGGCAAAAATTTTTTTTTCAAAAAGCCCCAAATTCTGCTTAAAACTTTCGGTACATCTCCAAAAAGATTTGCTGCAGTGACAAAAGTTGATTCTGGTGCTTAATTTTGACACAGTACTCTCCAAAAATATATTTACCCATATGAAAATTTCCATAAGCCCCAAACCTTAAAAATCGGCCAAATTTTTTTTTTAAAAAAGCCCCAAATTCTGCTTAAAACTTTTGGTACACCTTAAAAAAGATTTGCTGCAGTGACAGAAGTTGATTTTGGTGCTTAATTTTGACACAGAACTCTCCAGAAATATTTTTACCCATATGAAAAATTCCGTAAGCACCGGACCTTCAAAATCAGCCCCCCAATTTTTTTTTTCAAAAAGTCCCAAATTCTGCTTTAAAATATTTGGTACACCTTAAAAAAGATTTGCTGCAGTGACAGAAGTTGATTTTGGTGCTTAATTTTGACACAGAACTCTCCAAAAATATATTTACCCATATGAAAAATTCCGTAAACTCCAGACCTTAAAAATCGGCCAAAAATGTTTTTTCTTTTTTTTGAAAAAGCCCCAAATTCTGCTTAAAATTTTAGGTACACCTCCAAAAAGATTTGCTGCAGTGACAATAGTTGATTCTGGTGCTTAATTTTTACACAGTACTCTCCAAAAATATATTTACCCATATGAAAAATTCCGTAAGCACCGGACCTTAAAAATCAGCCAAAATTTTTTTTTCAAAAAGCCCCAAATTCTGCTTAAAACTTTCGGTACATCTTACAAAAGATTTGCTACAGTGTCAGAAGTTGATTTTGGTGCTTAATTTTGACACAGAAATCTCCAAAAATATATTTACCCATATGACAAATTCCGTAAGCCCCAGACCTTAGAAATTGGCCAAAAATGTTTTTTTTCTTCAAAAAGCCCCAAATTCTGCTTAAAACTTTCGGTACACCATAAAAAAGATTTGCTGCAGTGACAGAAGTTGATTTTGGTGCTTAATTTTGACACAGAACTCTCCAGAAATATTTTTAACCTTATGAAAAATTCCGTAAGCACCGGACCTTAAAAATCAGTCAAAATTTTTTTTTCTTCAAAAAGTCCCAAATTCTGCTTAAAACTTTTGGTACACCTTAAAAAAGATTTGCTGCAGTGACAGAAGTTGATTTTGGTGCTTAATTTTGACACAGAACTCTCCAAAAATATATTTACCCATATGAAAAATTCCATAAGCCCCGGACCTTAAAAATCAGCCCCAAATTTTTTTTTTTCAAAAAGTCCCAAATTCTGCTTAAAACTTTTGGTACACCTTAAAAAAGATTTGCTGTGGTGACAGAAGTTGATTTTGGTGCTTAATTTTGACACAGAACTCTCCAAAAATATATTTACCCATATGACAAATTCCATAAGCCCCAGACCTTAAAAATCGGCCAAAAATGTTGTTTTTTTTCAAAAAGCCCCAAATTCTGCTTAAAACTTTCAGTACACCATAAAAAAGATTTGCTGCAGTGACAGAAGTTGATTTTGGTGCTTAATTTTGACACAGAACTCTCCAGAAATATATTTACCCATATGAAAAATTCCGTAAGCACCGGACCTTATAAATCAGTCAAAATTTTTTTTTTTCAAAAAGTCCTAAATTCTGCTTAAAACATTTGGTACACCTTTAAAAAGATTTGCTGTGGTGACAGAAGTTGATTTTGGTGCTTAATTTTGACACAGAACTCTCCAAAAATATATTTACCCATATGACAAATTCCATAAGCCCCAGACCTTAAAAATCGGGCAAATTTTTTTTTTTTTTTTTCAAAAAGCCCCAAATTCTGCTTAAAACTTTCGGTACACCATAAAAAAGATTTCATGCGGTGACAGAAGTTGATTTTGGTGCTTAATTTTCACACAGAACTCTCCAGAAATATTTTTAACCATATGAAAAGTTCCATAAGCACCGGACCTTAAAAATCAGTCAAATTTTTTTTTTTTCAAAAAGTCCCAAATTCTGCTTAAAACATTTGGTACACCTTAAAAAAGATTTGCTGCAGTGACAGAAGTTGATTTTGGTGCTTAATTTTGACACAGAACTCTCCAGAAATATTTTTACCCATATGAAAAATTCCGTAAGCACCGGACCTTCAAAATCAGCCCCCCATTTTTTTTTTTTAAAAAGTCCCAAATTCTGCTTTAAAATATTTGGTACACCTTAAAAAAGATTTGCTGCAGTGACAGAAGTTGATTTTGGTGCTTAATTTTGACACAGAACTCTCCAAAAATATATTTACCCATATGAAAAATTCAGTAAACCCCAGACCTTAAAAATCGGCCAAAAATGTTTTTTCTTTTTTTTGAAAAAGCCCCAAATTCTGCTTAAAATTTTAGGTACACCTCCAAAAAGATTTGCTGCAGTGACAATAGTTGATTCTGGTGCTTAATTTTTACACAGTACTCTCCAAAAATATATTTACCCATATGAAAAATTCCGTAAGCACCGGACCTTAAAAATCAGCCAAAATTTTTTTTTTCAAAAAGCCCCAAATTCTGCTTAAAACTTTTGGTAACATCTTACAAAAGATTTGCTACAGTGACAGAAGTTGATTTTGGTGCTTAACATTGACACAGTACTCTCCAAAAATATATTTACCCATATGAAAAATTCCATAAGCCCCTGACCTTAAAAATCGGCCAAAATTTTTTTTTTTTTTCAAAAAGCCCCAAATTTAAAACTTTCGGTACACCATAAAAAAGATTTGCTGCAGTGACAGAAGTTGATTTTGGTGCTTAATTTTGACACAGTACTCTCCAAAAATATATTTACCCATATGAAAAATTCCATAAGCCCCGGACCTTAAAAATCAGCCCCCAATTTTTTTTTTCAAAAAGTCCCAAATTCTGCTTAAAACTTTTGGTACACCTTTAAAAAGATTTGCTGTGGTGACAGAAGTTGATTTTGGTGCTTAATTTTGACACAGAACTCTCCAAAAATATATTTACCCATATGAAAAATTCCATAAGCCCCGGACCTTAAAAATCAGCCCCCAATTTTTTTTTTTCAAAAAGTCCCAAATTCTGCTTAAAACTTTTGGTACACCTTAAAATAGATTTGCTGTGGTGACAGAAGTTGATTTTGGTGCTTAATTTTGACACAGAACTCTCCAAAAATATATTTACCCATATGACAAATTCCGTAAGCCCCAGACATTAGAAATCGGCCAAAAATGTTTTTTTTTTTCAAAAAGCCCCAAATTCTGCTTAAAACTTTCGGTACACCATAAAAAAGATTTGCTGCAGTGACAGAAGTTGATTTTGGTGCTTAATTTTGACACAGAACTCTCCAGAAATATTTTTAACCTTATGAAAAATTCCGTAAGCACCGGACCTTAAAAATCAGTCAAAATTTTTTTTTCTTCAAAAAGTCCCAAATTCTGCTTAAAACTTTTGGTACACCTTAAAAAAGATTTGCTGCAGTGACAGAAGTTGATTTTGGTGCTTAATTTTGACACAGAACTCTCCAAAAATATATTTACCCATATGAAAAATTCCATAAGCCCCGGACCTTAAAAATCAGCCCCAAATTTTTTTTTTTCAAAAAGTCCCAAATTCTGCTTAAAACTTTTGGTACACCTTAAAAAAGATTTGCTGTGGTGACAGAAGTTGATTTTGGTGCTTAATTTTGACAGAACTCTCCAGAAATATATTTACCCATATGACAAATTCCATAAGCCCCAGACCTTAAAAATCGGCCAAAAATGTTGTTTTTTTTCAAAAAGCCCCAAATTCTGCTTAAAACTTTCAGTACACCATAAAAAAGATTTGCTGCAGTGACAGAAGTTGATTTTGGCGCTTAATTTTGACACAGAACTCTCCAGAAATATATTTACCCATATGAAAAATTCCGTAAGCACCGGACCTTATAAATCAGTCCAAATTTTTTTTTTTCAAAAAGTCCTAAATTCTGCTTAAAACATTTGGTACACCTTTTAAAAGATTTGCTGTGGTGACAGAAGTTGATTTTGGTGCTTAATTTTGACACAGAACTCTCCAAAAATATATTTACCCATATGACAAATTCCATAAGCCCCAGACCTTAAAAATCGGGCAAATTTTTTTTTTTTTTTTCAAAAAGCCCCAAATTCTGCTTAAAACTTTCGGTACACCTCCAAAAAGATTTGCTGCAGTGACAAAAGTTGATTCTGGTGCTTAATTTTGACACAGAACTCTCCAAAAATATATTTACCCATATGAAAAACTCCGTAAACCCCAGACCTTAAAAATCGGCCAAAATTTTTTTTCTCAAAAAGCCCCAAGTTCTGCTTAAAACGTCTGGTCCACCATAAAAAAGATTTCATGCGGTGACAGAAGTTGATTTTGGTGCTTAATTTTGACACAGAACTCTCCAGAAATATTTTTACCCATATAAAAAATTCCGTAAACCCCAGACCTTAAAAATCGGACAAAAATGTTTTTTTTTTTTTTTCCAAAAAGCCCCGCATTCTGCTTAAAACTTTCGGTACATCTTACAAAAGATTTGCTACAGTGACAGAAGTTGATTTTGGTGCTTAACATTGACACAGTACTCTCCAAAAATATATTTACCCATATGAAAAATTCCATAAGCCCCAGACCTTAAAAATCGGCCAAAAATGTTTGTTTTTTTTCAAAAAGCCCCAAATTTAAAACTTTCGGTACACCATAAAAAAGATTTGCTGCAGTGACAGAAGTTGATTTTGGTGCTTAATTTTGACACAGAACTCTCCAGAAATATTTTTAACCATATGAAAAGTTCCGTAAGCACCGGACCTTAAAAATCAGTCAAATTTTTTTTTTTTTCAAAAAGTCCCAAATTCTGCTTAAAACATTTGGTACACCTTAAAAAAGATTTGCTGCAGTGACAGAAGTTGATTTTGGTGCTTAATTTTGACACAGAACTCTCCAAAAATATATTTACCCATATGAAAAATTCCGTAAACCCCAGACCTTAAAAATCGGGCAAAAATTTTTTTTTCAAAAAGCCCCAAATTCTGCTTAAAACTTTCGGTACATCTCCAAAAAGATTTGCTGCAGTGACAAAAGTTGATTCTGGTGCTTAATTTTGACACAGTACTCTCCAAAAATATATTTACCCATATGAAAATTTCCATAAGCCCCAAACCTTAAAAATCGGCCAAATTTTTTTTTTAAAAAGCCCCAAATTCTGCTTAAAACTTTTGGTACACCTTAAAAAAGATTTGCTGCAGTGACAGAAGTTGATTTTGGTGCTTAATTTTGACACAGAACTCTCCAGAAATATTTTTACCCATATGAAAAATTCCGTAAGCACCGGACCTTCAAAATCAGCCCCCCAATTTTTTTTTTCAAAAAGTCCCAAATTCTGCTTTAAAATATTTGGTACACCTTAAAAAAGATTTGCTGCAGTGACAGAAGTTGATTTTGGTGCTTAATTTTGACACAGAACTCTCCAAAAATATATTTACCCATATGAAAAATTCCGTAAACTCCAGACCTTAAAAATCGGCCAAAAATGTTTTTTCTTTTTTTTGAAAAAGCCCCAAATTCTGCTTAAAATTTTAGGTACACCTCCAAAAAGATTTGCTGCAGTGACAATAGTTGATTCTGGTGCTTAATTTTTACACAGTACTCTCCAAAAATATATTTACCCATATGAAAAATTCCGTAAGCACCGGACCTTAAAAATCAGCCAAAATTTTTTTTTCAAAAAGCCCCAAATTCTGCTTAAAACTTTCGGTACATCTTACAAAAGATTTGCTACAGTGTCAGAAGTTGATTTTGGTGCTTAATTTTGACACAGAAATCTCCAAAAATATATTTACCCATATGACAAATTCCGTAAGCCCCAGACCTTAGAAATTGGCCAAAAATGTTTTTTTTCTTCAAAAAGCCCCAAATTCTGCTTAAAACTTTCGGTACACCATAAAAAAGATTTGCTGCAGTGACAGAAGTTGATTTTGGTGCTTAATTTTGACACAGAACTCTCCAGAAATATTTTTAACCTTATGAAAAATTCCGTAAGCACCGGACCTTAAAAATCAGTCAAAATTTTTTTTTCTTCAAAAAGTCCCAAATTCTGCTTAAAACTTTTGGTACACCTTAAAAAAGATTTGCTGCAGTGACAGAAGTTGATTTTGGTGCTTAATTTTGACACAGAACTCTCCAAAAATATATTTACCCATATGAAAAATTCCATAAGCCCCGGACCTTAAAAATCAGCCCCAAATTTTTTTTTTTCAAAAAGTCCCAAATTCTGCTTAAAACTTTTGGTACACCTTAAAAAAGATTTGCTGTGGTGACAGAAGTTGATTTTGGTGCTTAATTTTGACACAGAACTCTCCAAAAATATATTTACCCATATGACAAATTCCATAAGCCCCAGACCTTAAAAATCGGCCAAAAATGTTGTTTTTTTTCAAAAAGCCCCAAATTCTGCTTAAAACTTTCAGTACACCATAAAAAAGATTTGCTGCAGTGACAGAAGTTGATTTTGGTGCTTAATTTTGACACAGAACTCTCCAGAAATATATTTACCCATATGAAAAATTCCGTAAGCACCGGACCTTATAAATCAGTCAAAATTTTTTTTTTTCAAAAAGTCCTAAATTCTGCTTAAAACATTTGGTACACCTTTAAAAAGATTTGCTGTGGTGACAGAAGTTGATTTTGGTGCTTAATTTTGACACAGAACTCTCCAAAAATATATTTACCCATATGACAAATTCCATAAGCCCCAGACCTTAAAAATCGGGCAAATTTTTTTTTTTTTTTTTCAAAAAGCCCCAAATTCTGCTTAAAACTTTCGGTACACCATAAAAAAGATTTCATGCGGTGACAGAAGTTGATTTTGGTGCTTAATTTTCACACAGAACTCTCCAGAAATATTTTTAACCATATGAAAAGTTCCATAAGCACCGGACCTTAAAAATCAGTCAAATTTTTTTTTTTTTCAAAAAGTCCCAAATTCTGCTTAAAACATTTGGTACACCTTAAAAAAGATTTGCTGCAGTGACAGAAGTTGATTTTGGTGCTTAATTTTGACACAGAACTCTCCAGAAATATTTTTACCCATATGAAAAATTCCGTAAGCACCGGACCTTCAAAATCAGCCCCCCATTTTTTTTTTTTAAAAAGTCCCAAATTCTGCTTTAAAATATTTGGTACACCTTAAAAAAGATTTGCTGCAGTGACAGAAGTTGATTTTGGTGCTTAATTTTGACACAGAACTCTCCAAAAATATATTTACCCATATGAAAAATTCAGTAAACCCCAGACCTTAAAAATCGGCCAAAAATGTTTTTTCTTTTTTTTGAAAAAGCCCCAAATTCTGCTTAAAATTTTAGGTACACCTCCAAAAAGATTTGCTGCAGTGACAATAGTTGATTCTGGTGCTTAATTTTTACACAGTACTCTCCAAAAATATATTTACCCATATGAAAAATTCCGTAAGCACCGGACCTTAAAAATCAGCCAAAATTTTTTTTTCAAAAAGCCCCAAATTCTGCTTAAAACTTTTGGTACATCTTACAAAAGATTTGCTACAGTGACAGAAGTTGATTTTGGTGCTTAACATTGACACAGTACTCTCCAAAAATATATTTACCCATATGAAAAATTCCATAAGCCCCTGACATTAAAAATCGGCCAAAATTTTTTTTTTTTTTCAAAAAGCCCCAAATTTAAAACTTTCGGTACACCATAAAAAAGATTTGCTGCAGTGACAGAAGTTGATTTTGGTGCTTAATTTTGACACAGTACTCTCCAAAAATATATTTACCCATATGAAAAATTCCATAAGCCCCGGACCTTAAAAATCAGCCCCCAATTTTTTTTTTCAAAAAGTCCCAAATTCTGCTTAAAACTTTTGGTACACCTTTAAAAAGATTTGCTGTGGTGACAGAAGTTGATTTTGGTGCTTAATTTTGACACAGAACTCTCCAAAAATATATTTACCCATATGACAAATTCCATAAGCCCCAGACCTTAAAAATCGGGCAAATTTTTTTTTTTTTCAAAAAGCCCCAAATTCTGCTTAAAACTTTCGGTACACCTCCAAAAAGATTTGCTGCAGTGACAAAAGTTGATTCTGGTGCTTAATTTTGACACAGAACTCTCCAAAAATATATTTACCCATATGAAAAACTCCGTAAACCCCATACCTTAAAAATCGGCCAAAATTTTTTTTTCTCAAAAAGCCCCAAATTCTGCTTAAAACTTCTGGTACACCATAAAAAAGATTTCATGCGGTGACAGAAGTTGATTTTGGTGCTTAATTTTCACACAGAACTCTCCAAAAATATATTTACCCATATGAAAAATTCCATAAGCCCCAGACCATAAAAATCGGGCAAATTTTTTTTTTTTCAAAAAGCCCCAAATTCTGCTTAAAACTTTTGGTACACCTCCAAAAAGATTTGCTGCAGTGACAAAAGTTGATTCTGGTGCTTAATTTTGACAGAGTACTCTCCAAAAATATATTTACCCATATGAAAAATTCCATAAGCCCCAAACCTTAAAAATCGGCTTAAATTTTTTTTAAAAAAAGCCCCAAATTCTGCTTAAAACTTTTGGAACACCATAAAAAAGATTTGCTGCAGTGACAGAAGTTGATTTTGGTGCTTAATTTTGACACAGAACTCTCCAGAAATACTTTTACCCATATGAAATATTCCGTAAACCCCAGACCTTAAAAATCGGACAAAAATGTTTTTTTTTTTTTTTTTCAAAAAGCCCCGCATTCTGCTTAAAACTTTCGGTACATCTTACAAAAGATTTGCTACAGTGACAGAAGTTGATTTTGGTGCTTAACATTGACACAGTACTCTCCAAAAATATATTTACCCATACGAAAAATTCCATAAGCCCCAGACCTTAAAAATCGGCCAAAAATGTTTTTTTTTTTCAAAAAGCCCCAAATTTAAAACTATCGGTACACCATAAAAAAGATTTGCTGCAGTGACAGAAGTTGATTTTGGTGCTGAATTTTGACACAGAACTCTCCAGAAATATTTTTACCCATATGAAAAATTCCGTAAACCCCAGACCTTAAAAATCGGCCAAAAATGTTTTTTTTTTATTTCAAAAAGCCCCAAATTCTGCTTAAAACTTTCGGTATACCTCCAAAAGGATTTGCTGCAGTGACAAAAGTTGATTCTGGTGCTTAATTTTGACACAGTACTCTCCAAAAATATATTTACCCATATGAAAAATTCCATAAGCCCCGGACCTTAAAAATCAGCCCCCAATTTTTTTTTTCAAAAAGTCCCAAATTCTGCTTAAAACTTTTGGTACACCTTTAAAAAGATTTGCTGTGGTGACAGAAGTTGATTTTGATGCTTAATTTTGACACAGAACTCTCCAAAAATATATTTACCCATATGACAAATTCCATAAGCCCCAGACCTTAAAAATCGGGCAAATTTTTTTTTTTTTTTCAAAAAGCCCCAAATTCTGCTTAAAACTTTCGGTACACCTCCAAAAAGATTTGCTGCAGTGACAAAAGTTGATTCTGGTGCTTAATTTTGACACAGAACTCTCCAAAAATATATTTACCCATATGAAAAACTCCATAAACCCCAGACCTTAAAAATCGGCCAAAATTTTTTTTTCTCAAAAAGCCCCAAATTCTGCTTAAAACTTCTGGTACACCATAAAAAAGATTTCATGCGGTGACAGAAGTTGATTTTGGTGCTTAATTTTCACACAGAACTCTCCAAAAATATATTTACCCATATGAAAAATTCCGTAAACCTCAGACCTTAAAAATCGGGCAATTTTTTTTTTTTTTCAAAAAGCCCCAAATTCTGCTTAAAACTTTTGGTACACCTCCAAAAAGATTTGCTGCAGTGACAAAAGTTGATTCTGGTGCTTAATTTTGACACAGTACTCTCCAAAAATATATTTACCCATATGAAAAATTCCATAAGCCCCAAACCTTAAAAATCGGCCTAAATTTTTTTTAAAAAAAGCCCCAAATTCTGCTTAAAACTTTTGGAACACCATAAAAAAGATTTGCTGCAGTGACAGAAGTTGATTTTGGTGCTTAATTTTGACACAGAACTCTCCAGAAATATTTTTACCCATATGAAAAATTCCGTAAACCCCAGACCTTAAAAATCGGACAAAAATGTGTTTTTTTTTTTTTTTTTCAAAAAGCCCCGCATTCTGCTTAAAACTTTCGGTACATCTTACAAAAGATTTGCTACAGTGACAGAAGTTGATTTTGGTGCTTAACATTGACACAGTACTCTCCAAAAATATATTTACCCATATGAAAAATTCCATAAGCCCCAGACCTTAAAAATCGGCCAAAAATGTTTTTTTTTTTTCAAAAAGCCCCAAATTTAAAACTATCGGTACACCATAAAAAAGATTTGCTGCAGTGACAGAAGTTGATTTTGGTGCTTAATATTGACACAGAACTCTCCAGAAATATTTTTACCCATATGAAAAATTCCATAAGCACCGAACCTTAAAAATTAGTCAAAAATTTTTTTTTTTCAAAAAGTCCCAAATTCTGTTTAAAACTTTTGGTACACCTTAAAAAAGATTTACTGCAGTGATATAAGTTGATTTTGGTGCTTAATTTTGACACAGTACTCTCCAAAAATATATTTACCCATATGAAAAATTCCATAAGCCCCAAACCTTAAAAATCGGCCTAAATTTTTTTTTGAAAAAGCCCCAAATTCTACTTAAAACTTTTGGTACACCTTTAAAAAGATTTGCTGTGGTGACAGAAGTTGATTTTGGTGCTTAATTTTGACACAGAACTCTCCAAAAATATATTTACCCATATGACAAATTCCATAAGCCCCAGACCTTAAAAATCGGGCAAATTTTTTTTTTTTTTTCAAAAAGCCCCAAATTCTGCTTAAAACTTTCGGTACACCTCCAAAAAGATTTGCTGCAGAGACAAAAGTTGATTCTGGTGCTTAATTTTGAGACAGTACTCTCCAAAAATATATTTACCCATATGAAAAATTCCATAAGCCCCAAACCTTAAAAATCGGCCAAATTTTTTTTTTTAAAAAGCCCCAAATTCTGCTTAAAACTTTTGGTACACCATAAAAAAGATTTGCTGCAGTGACAGAAGTTGATTTTGGTGCTTAATTTTGACAATGAACTCTCCAAAAATATATTTACCCATATGAAAAATTCCGTAAGCACCGGACCTTAAAAATCAGCCCCCAATTTTTTTTTCAAAAAGCCCCAAATTCTGCTTAAAACTTTCGGTACATCTTACAAAAGATTTGCTACAGTGACAGAAGTTGATTTTGGTGCTTAACATTGACACAGTACACTCCAAAAATATATTTACCCATATGAAAAATTCCATAAGCCCCAGACATTAAAAATCGGCCAAAAATGTTTGTTTTTTTTCAAAAAGCCCCAAATTTAAAACTTTCGGTACACCATAAAAAAGATTTGCTGCAGTGACAGAAGTTGATTTTGGTGCTTAATTTTGACACAGAGCTCTCCAAAAATATATTTACCCATATGAAAAATTCCGTAAATGCCAGACCTTAAAAATCGGCCAAAATTTTTTTTCTCAAAAAGCCCCAAATTCTGCTTAAAACTTCTGGTACACCTTAAAAAAGATTTCATGCGGTGACAGAAGTTGATTTTGGTGCTTAATTTTGACACAGAACTCTCCAAAAATATATTTACCCATATGAAAAATTCCATAAGCCCCGGACCTTAAAAATCATCCCCCAATTTTTTTTTTTCAAAAAGTCCCAAATTCTGCTTAAAACTTTTGGTACACCTTAAAATAGATTTGCTGTGGTGACAGAAGTTGATTTTGGTGCTTAATTTTGACACAGAACTCTCCAAAAATATATTTACCCATATGACAAATTCCGTAAGCCCCAGACCTTAGAAATCGGCCAAAAATGTTGTTTTTTTTCAAAAAGCCCCAAATTCTGCTTAAAACTTTCGGTACACCATAAAAAAGATTTGCTGCAGTGACAGAAGTTGATTTTGGTGCTTAATTTTGACACAGAACTCTCCAGAAATATTTTTAACCTTATGAAAAATTCCGTAAGCACCGGACCTTAAAAATCAGTCAAAATTTTTTTTTCTTCAAAAAGTCCTAAATTCTGCTTAAAACATTTGGTACACCTTTTAAAAGATTTGCTGTGGTGACAGAAGTTGATTTTGGTGCTTAATTTTGACACAGAACTCTCCAAAAATATATTTACCCATATGACAAATTCCATAAGCCCCAGACCTTAAAAATCGGGCAAATTTTTTTTTTTTTTCAAAAAGCCCCAAATTCTGCTTAAAACTTTCGGTACACCTCCAAAAAGATTTGCTGCAGTGACAAAAGTTGATTCTGGTGCTTAATTTTGACACAGAACTCTCCAAAAATATATTTACCCATATGAAAAACTCCGTAAACCGCAGACCTTAAAAATCGGCCAAAATTTTTTTTCTCAAAAAGCCCCAAATTCTGCTTAAAACGTCTGGTCCACCATAAAAAGATTTCATGCGGTGACAGAAGTTGATTTTGGTGCTTAATTTTCACACAGAACTCTCCAAAAATATATTTACCCATATGAAAAATTCCGTAAACCCCAGACCTTAAAAATCGGGCAAATTTTTTTTTTTTCAAAAAGCCCCAAATTTTGCTTAAAACTTTTGGTACACCTCCAAAAAGATTTGCTGCAGTGACAAAAGTTGATTCTGGTGCTTAATTTTGACACAGTACTCTCCAAAAATATATTTACCCATATGAAAAATTCCATAAGCCCCAAACCTTAAAAATCTGCATAAATTTTTTTTAAAAAAAGCCCCAAATTCTGCTTAAAACTTTTGGAACACCATAAAAAAGATTTGCTGCAGTGACAGAAGTTGATTTTGGTGCTTAATTTTGACACAGTACTCTCCAAAAATATATTTACCCATATGAAAAATTCCATAAGCCCCAAACCTTAAAAATCGGCCAAATTTTTTTTTTTAAAAAGCCCCAAATTCTGCTTAAAACTTTTGGTACACCATAAAAAAGATTTGCTGCAGTGACAGAAGTTGATTTTGGTGCTTAATTTTGACAATGAACTCTCCAAAAATATATTTACCCATATGAAAAATTCCGTAAGCACCGGACCTTAAAAATCAGCCCCCAATTTTTTTTTCAAAAAGCCCCAAATTCTGCTTAAAACTTTCGGTACATCTTACAAAAGATTTGCTACAGTGACAGAAGTTGATTTTGGTGCTTAACATTGACACAGTACTCTCCAAAAATATATTTACCCATATGAAAAATTCCATAAGCCCCAGACATTAAAAATCGGCCAAAAATGTTTGTTTTTTTTCAAAAAGCCCCAAATTTAAAACTTTCGGTACACCATAAAAAAGATTTGCTGCAGTGACAGAAGTTGATTTTGGTGCTTAATTTTGACACAGAACTCTCCAGAAATATTTTTAACCATATGAAAAGTTCCGTAAGCACCGGACCTTAAAAATCAGTCAAATTTTTTTTTTTTTCAAAAAGTCCCAAATTCTGCTTAAAACATTTGGTACACCTTAAAAAAGATTTGCTGCAGTGACAGAAGTTGATTTTGGTGCTTAATTTTGACACAGAACTCTCCAAAAATATATTTACCCATATGAAAAATTCCGTAAGCACCGGACCTTAAAAATCAGCCAAAATTTTTTTTTCAAAAAGACCCAAATTCTGCTTAAAACTTTCGGTACACCATAAAAAAGATTTGCTGCAGTGACAGAAGTTGATTTTGGTGCTTAATTTTGACACAGAACTCTCCAGAAATATTTTTAACCTTATGATAAATTCCGTAAGCCCCAGACCTTAAAAATCAAGCAAATTTTTTTTTTTTTTTCAAAAAGCCCCAAATTCTGCTTAAAACTTTCGGTACACCTCCAAAAAGATTTGCTGCAGTGACACAAGTTGATTCTGGTGCTTAATTTTGACACAGAATTCTCCAAAAATATATTTACCCATATGAAAAACTCCGTAAACCCCAGACCTTAAAAATCGGCCAAAATTTTTTTTCTCAAAAAGCCCCAAATTCTGCTTAAAACTTTTGGTACACCTCCAAAAAGATTTGCTGCAGTGACAAAAGTTGATTCTGGTGCTTAATTTTGACACAGTACTCTCCAAAAATATATTTACCCATATGAAAAATTCCATAAGCCCCAAACCTTAAAAATCGGCCTAAATTTTTTTAAAAAAAAGCCCCAAATTCTGCTTAAAACTTTTGGAACACCGTAAAAAAGATTTGCTGCAGTGACAGAAGTTGATTTTGGTGCTTAATTTTGACACAGAACTCTCCAGAAATATTTTTACCCATATGAAAAATTCCGTAAACCCCAGACCTTAAAAATCGGACAAAAATGTTTTTTTTTTTTTTTTTCCAAAAAGCCCCGCATTCTGCTTAAAACTTTCGGTACATCTTACAAAAGATTTGCTACAGTGACAGAAGTTGATTTTGGTGCTTAACATTGACACAGTACTCTCCAGAAATATTTTTACCCATATGAAAAATTCCGTAAGCACCGGACCTTCAAAATCAGCCCCCAAATTTTTTTTTTTAAAAAGTCCCAAATTCTGCTTTAAAATATTTGGTACTCCTTAAAAAAGATTTGCTGCAGTGACAGAAGTTGATTTTGGTGCTTCATTTTGACACAGAACTCTCCAAAAATATATTTACCCATATGAAAAATTCCGTAAACCCCAGACCTTAAAAATCGGCGAAAAATGTTTTTTCTTTTTTTTGAAAAAGTCCCAAATTCTGCTTAAAATTTTCGGTACACCTCCAAAAAGATTTGCTGCAGTGACAATAGTTGATTCTGGTGCTTAATTTTGACACAGTACTCTCCAAAAATATATTTACCCATATGAAAAATTCCGTAAGCACCGGACCTTAAAAATCAGCCAAAATTTTTTTTTCAAAAAGACCCAAATTCTGCTTAAAACTTTCGGTACACCATAAAAAAGATTTGCTGCAGTGACAGAAGTTGATTTTGGTGCTTAATTTTGACACAGAACTCTCCAGAAATATTTTTAACCTTATGATAAATTCCGTAAGCCCCAGACCTTAAAAATCAAGCAAATTTTTTTTTTTTTCAAAAAGCCCCAAATTCTGCTTAAAACTTTCGGTACACCTCCAAAAAGATTTGCTGCAGTGACACAAGTTGATTCTGGTGCTTAATTTTGACACAGAATTCTCCAAAAATATATTTACCCATATGAAAAACTCTGTAAACCCCAGACCTTAAAAATCGGCCAAAATTTTTTTTCTCAAAAAGCCCCAAATTCTGCTTAAAACTTTTGGTACACCTCCAAAAAGATTTGCTGCAGTGACAAAAGTTGATTCTGGTGCTTAATTTTGACACAGTACTCTCCAAAAATATATTTACCCATATGAAAAATTCCATAAGCCCCAAACCTTAAAAATCGGCCTAAATTTTTTTTAAAAAAAGCCCCAAATTCTGCTTAAAACTTTTGGAACACCGTAAAAAAGATTTGCTGCAGTGACAGAAGTTGATTTTGGTGCTTAATTTTGACACAGAACTCTCCAGAAATATTTTTACCCATATGAAAAATTCCGTAAACCCCAGACCTTAAAAATCGGACAAAAATGTTTTTTGTTTTTTTTTTCCAAAAAGCCCCGCATTCTGCTTAAAACTTTCGGTACATCTTACAAAAGATTTGCTACAGTGACAGAAGTTGATTTTGGTGCTTAACATTGACACAGTACTCTCCAGAAATATTTTTACCCATATGAAAAATTCCGTAAGCACCGGACCTTCAAAATCAGCCCCCAAATTTTTTTTTTCAAAAAGTCCCAAATTCTGCTTTAAAATATTTGGTACACCTTAAAAAAGATTTGCTGCAGTGACAGAAGTTGATTTTGGTGCTTCATTTTGACACAGAACTCTCCAAAAATATATTTACCCATATGAAAAATTCCGTAAACCCCAGACCTTAAAAATCGGCCAAAAATGTTTTTTCTTTTTTTTTAAAAAGTCCCAAATTCTGCTTAAAATTTTCGGTACACCTCCAAAAAGATTTGCTGCAGTGACAATAGTTGATTCTGGTGCTTAATTTTGACACAGTACTCTCCAAAAATATATTTACCCATATGAAAAATTCCGTAAGCACCGGACCTTAAAAATCAGCCAAAATTTTTTTTTCAAAAAGCCCCAAATTCTGCTTAAAACTTTCGGTACATCTTACAAAAGATTTGCTACAGTGACAGAAGTTGATTTTGGTGCTTAACATCAACACAGTACTCTCCAAAAATATATTTACCCATATGAAAAATTCCATAAGCCCCAGACCTTAAAAATCGGCCAAAAATGTTTTTTTTTTTCAAAAAGCCCCAAATTCTGCTTAAAACTTTCGGTACACCTCCAAAAAGATTTACTGCAGTGACAAAAGTTGATTCTGGTGCTTAATTTTGACACAGTACTCTCCAAAAATATATTTACCCATATGAAAAATTCCATAAGCCCCAAACCTTAAAAATCGGCCAAATTTTTTTTTTTAAAAAGCCCCAAATTCTGCTTAAAACTTTTGGTACACCATAAAAAAGATTTGCTGCAGTGACAGAAGTTGATTTTGGTGCTTAATTTTGACAATGAACTCTCCAAAAATATATTTACCCATATGAAAAATTCCGTAAGCACCGGACCTTAAAAATCAGCCCAAAATTTTTTTTTCAAAAAGCCCCAAATTCTGCTTAAAACTTTCGGTACATCTTACAAAAGATTTGCTACAGTGACAGAAGTTGATTTTGGTGCTTAACATTGACACAGTACTCTCCAAAAATATATTTACCCATATGAAAAATTCCATAAGCCCCAGACATTAAAAATCGGCCAAAAATGTTTTTTTTTTTTCAAAAAGCCCCAAATTTAAAACTTTCGGTACACCATAAAAAAGATTTGCTGCAGTGACAGAAGTTGATTTTGGTGCTTAATTTTGACACAGAACTGTCCAAAAATATATTTACCCATATGAAAAATTCCGTAAATGCCAGACCTTAAAAATCGGCCAAAATTTTTTTTCTCAAAAAGCCCCAAATTCTGCTTAAAACTTCTGGTACACCTTAAAAAAGATTTCATGCGGTGACAGAAGTTGATTTTGGTGCTTAATTTTGACACAGAACTCTCCAAAAATATATTTACCCATATGAAAAATTCCATAAGCCCCGGACCTTAAAAATCAGCCCCCAATTTTTTTTTTTCAAAAAGTCCCAAATTCTGCTTAAAACTTTTGGTACACCTTAAAATAGATTTGCTGTGGTGACAGAAGTTGATTTTGGTGCTTAATTTTGACACAGAACTCTCCAAAAATATATTTACCCATATGACAAATTCCGTAAGCCCCAGACCTTAGAAATCGGCCAAAAAATTTTTTTTTTTCAAAAAGCCCCAAATTCTGCTTAAAACTTTCGGTACACCATAAAAAAGATTTGCTGCAGTGACAGAAGTTGATTTTGGTGCTTAATTTTGACACAGAACTCTCCAGAAATATTTTTAACCTTATGAAAAATTCCGTAAGTACTGGACCTTAAAAATCAGTAAAAAAATGTTTTTCTTCAAAAAGTCCCAAATTCTGCTTAAAACTTTTGGTACACCTTAAAAAAGATTTGCTGCAGTGACAGAAGTTGATTTTGGTGCTTAATTTTGACACAGAACTCTCCAAAAATATATTTACCCATATGAAAAATTCCATAAGCCCCGGACCTTAAAAATCAGCCCCAAATTTTTTTTTTTCAAAAAGTCCCAAATTCTGCTTAAAACTTTTGGTACACCTTAAAAAAGATTTGCTGTGGTGACAGAAGTTGATTTTGGTGCTTAATTTTGACACAGAACTCTCCAAAAATATATTTACCCATATGACAAATTCCATAAGCCCCAGACCTTAAAAATCGGCCAAAAATGTTGTTTTTTTTCAAAAAGCCCCAAATTCTGCTTAAAACTTTCAGTACACCATAAAAAAGATTTGCTGCAGTGACAGAAGTTGATTTTGGCGCTTAATTTTGACACAGAACTCTCCAAAAATATATTTACCCATATGAAAAATTCCGTAAACCCCAGACCTTAAAAATCGGGCAAATTTTTTTTTTTTTTCAAAAAGCCCCAAATTTTGCTTAAAACTTTTGGTACACCTCCAAAAAGATTTGCTGCAGTGACAAAAGTTGATTCTGGTGCTTAATTTTGACACAGTACTCTCCAAAAATATATTTACCCATATGAAAAATTCCATAAGCCCCAAACCTTAAAAATCTGCCTAAATTTTTTTTAAAAAAAGCCCCAAATTCTGCTTAAAACTTTTGGAACACCATAAAAAAGATTTGCTGCAGTGACAGAAGTTGATTTTGGTGCTTAATTTTGACACAGAACTCTCCAGAAATATTTTTACCCATATGAAAAATTCCGTAAACCCCAGACCTTAAAAATCGGACAAAAATGTTTTTTTTTTTTTTTTTCCAAAAAGCCCCGCATTCTGCTTAAAACTTTCGGTACATCTTACAAAAGATTTGCTACAGTGACAGAAGTTGATTTTGGTGCTTAACATTGACACAGTACTCTCCAAAAATATATTTACCCATATGAAAAATTCCATAAGCCCCGGACCTTAAAAATCGGCCAAAAATGTTTTTTTTTTTTCAAAAAGCCCCAAATTTAAAACTTTCGGTACACCATAAAAAAGATTTGCTGCAGTGACAGAAGTTGATTTTGGTGCTTAATTTTGACACAGAACTCTCCAAAAATATATTTACCCATATGACAAATTCCATAAGCCCCAGACCTTAGAAATCGGCCAAAAATGTTTTTTTTTTTCAAAAAGCCCCAAATTCTGCTTAAAACTTTCGGTACACCATAAAAAAGATTTGCTGCAGTGACAGAAGTTGATTTTGGTGCTTAATTTTGACACAGAACTCTCCAGAAATATTTTTAACCTTATGAAAAATTCCGTAAGCACCGGACCTTAAAAATCAGTCAAAATTTTTTTTTCTTCAAAAAGTCCCAAATTCTGCTTAAAACTTTTGGTACACCTTAAAAAAGATTTGCTGCAGTGACAGAAGTTGATTTTGGTGCTTAATTTTGACACAGAACTCTCCAAAAATATATTTACCCATATGACAAATTCCATAAGCCCCATACCTTAAAAATCGGCCAAAAATGTTTTTTTTTTTCAAAAAGCCCCAAATTCTGCTTAAAACTTTCAGTACACCATAAAAAAGATTTGCTGCAGTGACAGAAGTTGATTTTGGTGCTTATTTTTGACACAGAACTCTCCAAAAATATATTTACCCATATGAAAAATTCCGTAAACCCCAGACCTTAAAAATCTGGCAAAATTTTTTTTTTCAAAAAGCCCCAAATTCTGCTTAAAACTTTCGGTACATCTCCAAAAAGATTTGCTGCAGTGACAAAAGTTGATTCTGGTGCTTAATTTTGACACAGTACTCTCCAAAAATATGTTTACCCAAATGAAAATTTCCATAAGCCCCAAACCTTAAAAATCGGCCAAATTTTTTTTTTTAAAAAGCCCCAAATTCTGCTTAAAACTTTTGGTACACCTTAAAAAAGATTTGCTGCAGTGACAGAAGTTGATTTTGGTGCTTAATTTTGACACAGAACTCTCCAAAAATATATTTACCCATATGAAAAATTCCGTAAACCCCAGACCTTAAAAATCGGCCAAAAATGTTTTTTCTTTTTTTTGAAAAAGCCCCAAATTCTGCTTAAAATTTTAGGTACACCTCCAAAAAGATTTGCTGCAGTGACAATAGTTGATTCTGGTGCTTAATTTTTATACAGTACTCTCCAAAAATATATTTACCCATATGAAAAATTCCGTAAGCACCGGACCTTAAAAATCAGCCAAAATTTTTTTTTCAAAAAGCCCCAAATTCTGCTTAAAACTTTCGGTACATCTTACAAAAGATTTGCTACAGTGACAGAAGTTGATTTTGGTGCTTAACATTGACACAGTACTCTCCAAAAATATATTTACCCATATGAAAAATTCCATAAGCCCCAGACCTTAAAAATCGGCCAAAAATGTTTTTTTTTTTCAAAAAGCCCCAAATTTAAAACTTTCGGTACACCATAAAAAAGATTTGCTGCAGTGACAGAAGTTGATTTTGGTGCTTAATTTTGACACAGTACTCTCCAAAAATATATTTACCCATATGAAAAATTCCATAAGCCCCGGACCTTAAAAATCAGCCCCCAATTTTTTTTTTCAAAAAGTCCCAAATTCTGCTTAAAACTTTTGGTACACCTTTAAAAAGATTTGCTGTGGTGACAGAAGTTGATTTTGGTGCTTAATTTTGACACAGAACTCTCCAAAAATATATTTACCCATATGAAAAATTCCGTAAGCACCGGACCTTAAAAATCAGCCAAAATTTTTTTTTCAAAAAGCCCCAAATTCTGCTTAAAACTTTCGGTACACCATAAAAAAGATTTGCTGCAGTGACAGAAGTTGATTTTGGTGCTTAATTTTGACACAGAACTCTCCAGAAATATTTTTAACCATATGAAAAATTCCGTAAACCCCAGACCTTAAAAATCGGGCAATTTTTTTTTTTTTTTCAAAAAGCCCCAAATTCTGCTTAAAACTTTCGGTACACCTCCAAAAAGATTTGCTGCAGTGACACAAGTTGATTCTGGTGCTTAATTTTGACACAGAACTCTCCAAAAATATATTTACCCATATGAAAAACTCCGTAAACCCCAGACCTTAAAAATCGTCCAAAATTTTTTTTCTCAAAAAGCCCCAAATTCTGCTTAAAATGTCTGGTACACCATAAAAAAGATTTCATATGGTGGCAGAAGTTGATTTTGGTGCTTAATTTTCACACAGAACTCTCCAAAAATATATTTACCCATATGAAAAATTCCGTAAACCCCAGACCTTAAAAATCGGGCAAATTTTTTTTTTTTTTCAAAAAGCCCCAAATTCTGCTTAAAACTTTTGGTACACCTCCAAAAAGATTTGCTGCAGTGACAAAAGTTGATTCTGGTGCTTAATTTTGACACAGTACTCTCCAAAAATATATTTACCCATATGAAAAATTCCATAAGCCCCAAACCTTAAAAATCGGCCTAAATTTTTTTTAAAAAAAGCCCCAAATTCTGCTTAAAACTTTTGGAACACTATAAAAAAGATTTGCTGCAGTGACAGAAGTTGATTTTCGTGCTTAATTTTGACACAGAACTCTCCAGAAATATTTTTACCCATATGAAAAATTCCGTAAACCCCAGACCTTAAAAATCGGACAAAAATGTGTTTTTTTTTTTTTTTTTCAAAAAGCCCCGCATTCTGCTTAAAACTTTCGGTACATCTTACAAAAGATTTGCTACAGTGACAGAAGTTGATTTTGGTGCTTAACATTGACACAGTACTCTCCAAAAATATATTTACCCATATGAAAAATTCCATAAGCCCCAGACCTTAAAAATCGGCCAAAAATGTTTTTTTTTTTTCAAAAAGCCCCAAATTTAAAACTATCGGTACACCATAAAAAAGATTTGCTGCAGTGACAGAAGTTGATTTTGGTGCTTAATTTTGACACAGAACTCTCCAGAAATATTTTTACCCATATGAAAAATTCCATAAGCACCGAACCTTAAAAATTAGTCAAAAAATTTTTTTTTTCAAAAAGTCCCAAATTCTGTTTAAAACTTTTGGTACACCTTAAAAAAGATTTACTGCAGTGATATAAGTTGATTTTGGTGCTTAATTTTGACACAGTACTCTCCAAAAATATATTTACCCATATGAAAAATTCCATAAGCCCCAAACCTTAAAAATCGGCCTAAATTTTTTTTTAAAAAAGCCCCAAATTCTACTTAAAACTTTTGGTACACCATAAAAAAGATTTGCTGCAGTGACAGAAGTTGATTTTGGTGCTGAATTTTGACACAGAACTCTCCAGAAATATTTTTACCCATATGAAAAATTCCGTAAACCCCAGACCTTAAAAATCGGCCAAAAATGTTTTTTTTTAATTTCAAAAAGCCCCAAATTCTGCTTAAAACTTTCGGTATACCTCCAAAAGGATTTGCTGCAGTGACAAAAGTTGATTCTGGTGCTTAATTTTGACACAGTACTCTCCAAAAATATATTTACCCATATGAAAAATTCCATAAGCCCCGGACCTTAAAAATCAGCCCCCAATTTTTTTTTTCAAAAAGTCCCAAATTCTGCTTAAAACTTTTGGTACACCTTTAAAAAGATTTGCTGTGGTGACAGAAGTTGATTTTGGTGCTTAATTTTGACACAGAACTCTCCAAAAATATATTTACCCATATGACAAATTCCATAAGCCCCAGACCTTAAAAATTGGGCAAATTTTTTTTTTTTTCAAAAAGCCCCAAATTCTGCTTAAAACTTTCGGTACACCTCCAAAAAGATTTGCTGCAGTGACAGAAGTTGATTTTGGTGCTTAATTTTGACAATGAACTCTCCAAAAATATATTTACCCATATGAAAAATTCCGTAAGCACCGGACCTTAAAAATCAGCCCCAAATTTTTTTTTCAAAAAGCCCCAAATTCTGCTTAAAACTTTCGGTACATCTTACAAAAGATTTGCTACAGTGACAGAAGTTGATTTTGGTGCTTAACATTGACACAGTACTCTCCAAAAATATATTTACCCATATGAAAAATTCCATAAGCCCCAGACCTTAAAAATCGGCCAAAATTTTTTTTTTTTTTTCCAAAAAGCCCCGCATTCTGCTTAAAACTTTCGGTACATCTTACAAAAGATTTGCTACAGTGACAGAAGTTGATTTTGGTGCTTAACATTGACACAGTACTCTCCATAAATATTTTTACCCATATGAAAAATTCCGTAAGCACCGGACCTTCAAAATCAGCCCCCAAATTTTTTTTTTCAAAAAGTCCCAAATTCTGCTTTAAAATATTTGGTACACCTTAAAAAAGATTTGCTGCAGTGACAGAAGTTGATTTTGGTGCTTCATTTTGACACAGAACTCTCCAAAAATATATTTACCCATATGAAAAATTCCGTAAACCCCAGACCTTAAAAATCTGCCAAAAATGTTTTTTCTTTTTTTTGAAAAAGCCCCAAATTCTGCTTAAAATTTTCGGTACACCTCCAAAAAGATTTGCTGCAGTGACAATAGTTGATTCTGGTGCTTAATTTTGACACAGTACTCTCCAAAAATATATTTACCCATATTAAAAATTCCGTAAGCACCGGACCTTAAAAATCAGCCAAAAATTTTTTTTCAAAAAGCCCCAAATTCTGCTTAAAACTTTCGGTACATCTTACAAAAGATTTGCTACAGTGACAGAAGTTGATTTTGGTGCTTAACATTGACACAGTACTCTCCAAAAATATATTTACCCATATGAAAAATTCCATAAGCCCCAGACCTTAAAAATCGGCCAAAAAAGTTTTTTATTTTCAAAAAGCCCCAAATTTAAAACTTTCGGTACACCATAAAAAAGATTTGCTGCAGTGACAGAAGTTGATTTTGGTGCTTAATTTTGACACAGAACTCTCCAGAAATATTTTTACCCATATGAAAAATTACGTAAGCACCAGACCTTAAAAATCAGTCAAAATTTTTTTTTTCAAAAAGTCTCAAATTCTGCTTAAAACTTTTGGTACACCTTAAAAAAGATTTGCTGCAGTGACAGAAGTTGATTTTGGTGCTTAATTTTGACACAGTACTCTCCAAAAATATATTTACCCATATGAAAAATTCCATAAGCCCCGGACCTTAAAAATCAGCCCCCAATTTTTTTTTTCAAAAAGTCCCAAATTCTGCTTAAAACTTTTGGTACACCTTTAAAAAGATTTGCTGTGGTGACAGAAGTTGATTTTGATGCTTAATTTTGACACAGAACTCTCCAAAAATATATTTACCCATATGACAAATTCCATAAACCCCAGACCTTAAAAATCGTCCAAAATTTTTTTTCTCAAAAAGCCCCAAATTCTGCTTAAAATGTCTGGTACACCATAAAAATGATTTCATGCGGTGGCAGAAGTTGATTTTGGTGCTTAATTTTCACACAGAACTCTCCAAAAATATATTTACCCATATGAAAAATTCCGTAAACCCCAGACCTTAAAAATCGGGCAATTTTTTTTTTTTTTTCAAAAAGCCCCAAATTCTGCTTAAAACTTTTGGTACACCTCCAAAAAGATTTGCTGCAGTGACAAAAGTTGATTCTGGTGCTTAATTTTGACACAGTACTCTCCAAAAATATATTTACCCATATGAAAAATTCCATAAGCCCCAAACCTTAAAAATCGGCCTAAATTTTTTTTAAAAAAAGCCCCAAATTCTGCTTAAAACTTTTGGAACACCATAAAAAAGATTTGCTGCAGTGACAGAAGTTGATTTTCGTGCTTAATTTTGACACAGAACTCTCCAGAAATATTTTTACCCATATGAAAAATTCCGTAAACCCCAGACCTTAAAAATCGGACAAAAATGTGTTTTTTTTTTTTTTTTTCAAAAAGCCCCGCATTCTGCTTAAAACTTTCGGTACATCTTACAAAAGATTTGCTACAGTGACAGAAGTTGATTTTGGTGCTTAACATTGACACAGTACTCTCCAAAAATATATTTACCCATATGAAAAATTCCATAAGCCCCAGACCTTAAAAATCGGCCAAAAATGTTTTTTTTTTTTCAAAAAGCCCCAAATTTAAAACTATCGGTACACCATAAAAAAGATTTGCTGCAGTGACAGAAGTTGATTTTGGTGCTTAATTTTGACACAGAACTCTCCAGAAATATTTTTACCCATATGAAAAATTCCATAAGCACCGAACCTTAAAAATTAGTCAAAAATTTTTTTTTTTCAAAAAGTCCCAAATTCTGTTTAAAACTTTTGGTACACCTTAAAAAAGATTTACTGCAGTGATATAAGTTGATTTTGGTGCTTAATTTTGACACAGTACTCTCCAAAAATATATTTACCCATATGAAAAATTCCATAAGCCCCAAACCTTAAAAATCGGCCTAAATTTTTTTTTAAAAAAGCCCCAAATTCTACTTAAAACTTTTGGTACACCATAAAAAAGATTTGCTGCAGTGACAGAAGTTGATTTTGGTGCTGAATTTTGACACAGAACTCTCCAGAAATATTTTTACCCATATGAAAAATTCCGTAAACCCCAGACCTTAAAAATCGGCCAAAAATGTTTTTTTTTAATTTCAAAAAGCCCCAAATTCTGCTTAAAACTTTCGGTATACCTCCAAAAGGATTTGCTGCAGTGACAAAAGTTGATTCTGGTGCTTAATTTTGACACAGTACTCTCCAAAAATATATTTACCCATATGAAAAATTCCATAAGCCCCGGACCTTAAAAATCAGCCCCCAATTTTTTTTTTCAAAAAGTCCCAAATTCTGCTTAAAACTTTTGGTACACCTTTAAAAAGATTTGCTGTGGTGACAGAAGTTGATTTTGGTGCTTAATTTTGACACAGAACTCTCCAAAAATATATTTACCCATATGACAAATTCCATAAGCCCCAGACCTTAAAAATCGGGCAAATTTTTTTTTTTTTCAAAAAGCCCCAAATTCTGCTTAAAACTTTCGGTACACCTCCAAAAAGATTTGCTGCAGTGACAGAAGTTGATTTTGGTGCTTAATTTTGACAATGAACTCTCCAAAAATATATTTACCCATATGAAAAATTCCGTAAGCACCGGACCTTAAAAATCAGCCCCAAATTTTTTTTTCAAAAAGCCCCAAATTCTGCTTAAAACTTTCGGTACATCTTACAAAAGATTTGCTACAGTGACAGAAGTTGATTTTGGTGCTTAACATTGACACAGTACTCTCCAAAAATATATTTACCCATATGAAAAATTCCATAAGCCCCAGACCTTAAAAATCGGCCAAAATTTTTTTTTTTTTTCCAAAAAGCCCCGCATTCTGCTTAAAACTTTCGGTACATCTTACAAAAGATTTGCTACAGTGACAGAAGTTGATTTTGGTGCTTAACATTGACACAGTACTCTCCATAAATATTTTTACCCATATGAAAAATTCCGTAAGCACCGGACCTTTAAAATCAGCCCCCAAATTTTTTTTTTCAAAAAGTCCCAAATTCTGCTTTAAAATATTTGGTACACCTTAAAAAAGATTTGCTGCAGTGACAGAAGTTGATTTTGGTGCTTCATTTTGACACAGAACTCTCCAAAAATATATTTACCCATATGAAAAATTCCGTAAACCCCAGACCTTAAAAATCTGCCAAAAATGTTTTTTCTTTTTTTTGAAAAAGCCCCAAATTCTGCTTAAAATTTTCGGTACACCTCCAAAAAGATTTGCTGCAGTGACAATAGTTGATTCTGGTGCTTAATTTTGACACAGTACTCTCCAAAAATATATTTACCCATATTAAAAATTCCGTAAGCACCGGACCTTAAAAATCAGCCAAAATTTTTTTTTCAAAAAGCCCCAAATTCTGCTTAAAACTTTCGGTACATCTTACAAAAGATTTGCTACAGTGACAGAAGTTGATTTTGGTGCTTAACATTGACACAGTACTCTCCAAAAATATATTTACCCATATGAAAAATTCCATAAGCCCCAGACCTTAAAAATCGGCCAAAAATGTTTTTTTTTTTCAAAAAGCCCCAAATTTAAAACTTTCGGTACACCATAAAAAAGATTTGCTGCAGTGACAGAAGTTGATTTTGGTGCTTAATTTTGACACAGAACTCTCCAGAAATATTTTTACCCATATGAAAAATTACGTAAGCACCAGACCTTAAAAATCAGTCAAAATTTTTTTTTTTCAAAAAGTCTCAAATTCTGCTTAAAACTTTTGGTACACCTTAAAAAAGATTTGCTGCAGTGACAGAAGTTGATTTTGGTGCTTAATTTTGACACAGTACTCTCCAAAAATATATTTACCCATATGAAAAATTCCATAAGCCCCAGACCTTAAAAATCGGGCAAATTTTTTTTTTTTTTTCAAAAAGCCCCAAATTCTGCTTAAAACTTTCGGTACACCTCCAAAAAGATTTGCTGCAGTGACAAAAGTTGATTCTGGTGCTTAATTTTGACACAGAACTCTCCAAAAATATATTTACCCATATGAAAAACTCCGTAAACCCCAGACCTTAAAAATCGGCCAAAATTTTTTTTTCTCAAAAAGCCCCAAATTCTGCTTAAAACTTCTGGTACACCATAAAAAAGATTTGCTGTGGTGACAGAAGTTGATTTTGATGCTTAATTTTGACACAGAACTCTCCAAAAATATATTTACCCATATGACAAATTCCATAAGCCCCAGACCTTAAAAATCGGGCAAATTTTTTTTTTTTTTTCAAAAAGCCCCAAATTCTGCTTAAAACTTTCGGTACACCTCCAAAAAGATTTGCTGCAGTGACAAAAGTTGATTCTGGTGCTTAATTTTGACACAGAACTCTCCAAAAATATATTTACCCATATGAAAAACTCCGTAAACCCCAGACCTTAAAAATCGGCCAAAATTTTTTTTTCTCAAAAAGCCCCAAATTCTGCTTAAAACTTCTGGTACACCATAAAAAAGATTTCATGCGGTGACAGAATATGCTTCTTTATTTTAACTTGCAACAAAGATATATATATATATACAATAATTACATATATAAAAAATAAATAAATAAATAAATAGATAAAATATATATATACACAAAATCAAATATCAACATAACGATACACAATATTACTCCATATTATGCCTTATAACCAAAAGAAAACTTTACCAATCCTAATAATAAACAACTTATCTCCTATGAGAAAAAGTAAGCAAGGATTTTAGAACAACAACTACCTTAACCACTATCTATTTATATATATATATATATATATATTTTTTTTTTATATATTATATATGTATATATACACAGCAAACCACAAAACAATACAAAAACTTTAACTACTATCTATCTTATCTAATCCTACCCATCACCAATACACACCACCTCAGGTAGATGTATGTAAAACCTTTTCAACAAAAACCAAAAAATAGAATAAAAAATCTACAGGGAGTGAAAGGACAGAAAAGAAACCCAGCTGAACAAGAAGAGACTTTCAACCACCCACTCAAGGGGGTTTCAAACGGCCCCACCACTGTGACCATCTGACAGCATCCAGTCTCCCCTTATCCAGATCCATCATCTTTTTCACCTCTTGCATAATCATACCTACCACCACATCACAGGGGAGGACCTTCCTTCGAATAGATACCTGGCACCGTGCATTCCACGTGTGATACCTAACAGCTAAACTAACTAAAAAAATTGTGGTCAAATTAAAGTCACCGTATCTTCTGACTACCCCATAAGCCCACTCAGGGTAACTAAGACCCGAAAGGCACGGGATACCAATGGCCTTTGAAACCTCCTCATAAACCTTTACATTAAAAGGACACTCAAGCAGGAAGTGGTCCATCGTCTCCTCCACCCCTGGACATTCCTCCCATGGGCAGCCACGTTCACTGGCACTTCGCCACCTGAGGTTCCCTCCAACATAAAGCCTCCCATGAAAAGTGAGCCAGGCAATATCTTTGAACTTGGGCGGTAACCTTTGTGAATTTAACAAAACCAATCCAGCCGAAGCGACATTACCTGGACAGTCCCTCAGTGACAGCGGAACATGAAAGTGGGTGTGCAAAATTCTTCTCTCCAACTCCCTCCTAGAGAAGTTTTTGACTTCACCCACTCCCACGTCATATCGCTTTATCACCTTCAAGCTCTGGATGACGTAGATCGGGAGGTAACCATGACGAATCCGGAAACTTCTCACTTGGCCTCCATCTATCCAGAATCTGAGGAAGGGAAACACCCATGGTCTAAATCCCTCTACCCACCGAGGAGGAGTGTCTAAAAACATGCTCCCAATGTTAAGCTTTAAAAAAGCTGTAACAAAAAAGATCACTGGGTTTACCATGTTCAAACCCCCATCTTTCCTCGGTCTGTAGGTGATACCCCTCTTCACTATATTGATCCTGTTCTTCCACAACAAGAGGAAGAACAAGGAATTCAATCTGGACCACAAAGATTGTGGCAAAAAGCACACGTAACTGACATACAAAAAAATCGGGATCAGGTAAGTTTTGCACAAGTCAACCCTTTCCCTCAAAGACAATTTCCATCTTTTCCAACTCTCTACCTTCTTGGTAGCATCCTCCAGCTTGTTAACCCAATTTAGGGAGGCATAATCTCCATGATCAAATTTGATACCAAGAATTTTAATCTGATCGTTGACCTGAGGGAAGCTGTCCGGAAGAGGAAAAGGCTCCCCCTCCTCCCCCATCCAGAAAACATCACACTTTTCTCGGTTTACTCTGGAGCACGAAGCCTCAGAGTACTCGCAAATGAGGTGTTCTATGCCACGGGCCTCTGCCTGCGAGGACAGAACCACCGTGACATCATCTGCGTAAGCCACCACCCTCAATGCAAACTCCGGACTCAGCTGCACCCCCCCTACAGTCCCACACTCTACCCTCCTAACGAAGGGATCGATTGCAAAGACATACAGGAGGGGGCTCAGGGGACACCCCTGACGAACACCCGAGCCTACACCAAAGGTAGGGCCCACCCAACCGTTTACCAGTGGAAAGCTTTCAGCCATACGATAGATCGTCTGTAACCAATTAACCACCCTCTCTGGAAGACCATACCATCTCAGTAGAGCCCAAAGGTACTCATGATTCACTCGGTCAAAAGCTTTAGACTGATCCAATGCCAGTAAGTACTTTCCCCACTTCTCAGCCCTGCACCGCTCAATGGCCTCCCGGACACCAAGGACAGCACTAAAAGTGCTACGACCCTTCACCGTACAGTGCTGAGAAGGAGAAAGCAACAGCTCAGAAAACTCTGAAAGCCTGTTAAACAGTACCTTTGCCAAAATCTTCCTGTCTGTATTGAGAAGGGCTATGGGGCGCCAGTTCTCAATACGAGACGAGTCCCTCCCTTTGGACAGCAAAATAAGCGCAGATAACCTCATGGAAGGAGGGAGGACTCCCTCATCCAGGCTCTCATTAAAAACTTCCACAAGGCGGGGAATCAGGAGGTCAGCAAAGGTCTTATAAAATTCAGATGTTAAACCATCTGGTCCTGGTGATTTCTTGGGATTTAAACCCATTATCGCCTTCCTAACTTCCTCTGCGGTTATATCACTTGCCAAGGAGTCAAGAGAGGCACCCTGAGAACTCAGACCAGGGGTTCCCCTCAGAAATTCCTCCATCCTCTCCCTGATGAGTGGCTGCTCAGACAGAAGATCAGAATAGTAGGACACAATAACATCCAGAATGCCTTCCTTGTCAGTACGAAGAACACCCTGTCCGTCCACCAGTCCTCTGACATGTTTGGCGTCGACTGACCTCCTACAGCTCTGGTAGGGATCAGGCGAGTGGTACATACCATAATCCCTTTCCAAAACCAAGGATGCCAATCGGTTATATTGGAACTCTTTCATCTGAGCCTTCACTCGGGAGATTTCCCCATCATCTCCCTCCTCAGAGATCAGGAAATCCAATTTCCTTCTCAGATTACGGTAGATATTTTGCTTTATCAAGTTTTTCCTAGCTATAAGGCCACGGAAAAAATTGCAGGTTCTCTTTTTAATCACCTCCCACCACTCAGACCTACTCCAACCAGCCTCCAGAAGTGTCTCCTGAGATTGAAAGAAGACCCTGAAGGACTGCCTAACTCTCTCTTCTTCCAGGAGTTCAGAGTTCAAACGCCACAGACCCCGCCCCTTCTGAGGGGTTTCTGAAGCATTCAAAGTTACTGAGAGCAAACCGTGATCGGAAAATTCCACCAACCTCACCCCAAGGGATGAAGTCTTGGAAGTCTCCTTAACAAAAAACCTATCTATCCTAGACCTACGACTACCACTAAAGTAGGTGAAACCCGTGAGGTCTGGGGAGTGACGAATATGCACATCCACCAAACCAGCCTGTCTAACCATGCTAACTAAAAAATTGGAATCATAGCCCAGGGGTCTCCTTGAGCCTCCCCTGTCTTTTGGCCTAACAACGGTATTAATATCACCACCAAAGACGACCTGCTGGGCTGTAAAAAGAAAAGGTTTTATCTCCATAAAGAGACTTTTCCTATCACCTGGTGTCTGTGGCCCATACACATTAATTAATCTCACATCTTGTCCCTTTATGTTGACATCCAAAATCATACATCTACCTGCTTGCAATTCAATAACCTTGTGCACAGTTACCATATCAGAAAAAAGGACTGCCACCCCACCGTATGGCTCGGCCGCAAGAGACCAGTAAGAAGGACCCCTCCTCCACTCCTGCTTCGCCTTGTGGAGGATATCCAATTTACTAATCCTAGTCTCTTGCAAAAATAAAACATCAACATCAATCGTATTGAAAAAATCAAAGGCCATCATACGAGCACATTCGGACAACACGGAAGCCACATTAATCGTGGCACATCGTATAGGATGAGGATCCATGTTTCTAGGTTATGGAATATTACAAGACCTTGCTTACTTTTACATACCATCACCAAAAAACAAGTCTTAACACTGCACACCAGCCCCCTGCGGGCCAGCCACACCACCACCTGTGGCATCCCCACCCCCCTCCCTTCCACCCCCAGAGGGTACACCACCCTCCTCAGGGATCCCAGGGTCAGGGGCCTTGGCCACAAACTTTATGACCTGGCAGTGTACCCCACCACCAGTGCCACTTGGCCCGACCCCCGAGCTCTGGGATGACTCCACATCAGTCTCTTCGGCTACCTCCTGCTGAACCGCCACTGTCTCCTCCATTGCCACCACCTCCTCCTATCTCCTTTCCACCACCCTTCTTTCCATCGGGGCCAGAGTTTCCTTATTTACTGCCTCTTCCCCCACCTCCGGGATTGACTCCCTTCTTTTTTTCCCGTCCCGGTGCCTCTCACTTTCTTTAAAAGACCTCTTTGTTTTTCTTTTGTTTTTTTTTGACACCAGATAACACTCTCCATCTTTCCTTATGATTTCCTCCTCATCAGAGGAGAAAACATCAAATTTATTGGATAACACCACTTGTGTTTCTGTATCTTTCTCTTTTATCCCATTCCCTCCCCGCCTAACCTCCTGAAATGTCTCCTCCATTACCTCCTCCCTACTTTCAACATTTACCACCTCATCCTGCTCTATACCCTCTTCTTCTACCTCATTCACCACCTCACTCACCACCACACTACTACCCACCACCTGTTCTAACACCACATTGTGACTGGCTTTCGGACATCTGCTATAAGGGTGCCCCTCCACCCCACACAAATTGCACCTGACAGTGTGACAATCTCTAGACCAGTGACCCACACCCCCACACAAAGAACACTTCACCACAGTGCACTCGGAACTAACGTGACGGTGATCACCACACTTAAAACATGTCCTCGGCTGCCCCCGATAAAAACACTGCACTCTGTCCCTACCTATATAGGCAGCCGAGGGTACATGAACAAACCCCTTCTCAGACATCCTCAACCTAATACCCACCTCCCATGCTGCACCCCACACCCCTAACACATAACCGGCCTTCACTGCCCCCGACTCTATATTACAAAACCGTTTTAGCCAAAATATTATGTCCTCCGGGGGCAGTGACTCATTCCTGACAAGAATAGTGGCTTTTACCCTGTCATGCTTCGTGACTAAATTCATTACATATTTGTTAAAGGGGTCCTTGTCTCTACACGCCTGCAGCCTCCCCCAGAAAGTTTGCAGACCCTGGTACGTCAGAAAACTCACATCATACTCCAGGGTCCGCACTGGGTGGATGCAGGCGTACAGATCTGCAGGACAGAACCCCAAACTAAACACCATTTTTAAAAACACCTCTCTTCCTGGAGCTTCTCCAGGAGCAATCCACTTAAATTGGATTAGATTACGTCTTTTTCCAGTACTCCCAGGCAAGGGTGCAGCTGGTGGTACATTAGTTGTTTTCCTCCCAGATACCACATTTGCATAAGACAGGGTACCTGGGACAGACTTAGCCTGTCTCTCCCTCCTCTGAGCCAAGTCTTTTTCAATCACTGCAGCTGCCACCCTTGCCCTCTCTGGGACTAGCAACCTGTCTCCATAAACAGTCTCCACAATGTCCCTTTGCGCATTTGAAAGGGATGACTTGTCCAGGACTGGCATCCCTTGCGCTGACACATCCACAGGGACAACACCACCGACCAGACTTAACACACCTGGCACTTCCTCAGGAACCAGTTCTTTTGGTCTACCCTCCATGCCAGCCTCCACCAATACTGCCACCTGGACTAACTCTGAGTCAGTTGCTTCGGAACACACTTCCATCATACTATTGCCACTGACTGCCCTTGCAGGTAAAATAGCTCCGCTAGCGGGAACCAGGGGAACCGAAGCATTATGGGGACCCCCAACCCCGATCCCCCCAGTCCCCTTTGCATCATCGCTTACCTCTGGGCCTGGATCCTCCTGCAGCTCTGCCACTTCCACCGCCATAGCTGATGCAGCCTCCACCTTCTCCACTTTTAAACCTTCCATATCACTCATTGAGGTAGATTCGGACTTTATCAGTTTCTTTTTCATTTTTTTCAAGTACTCCAGCCGCTCTTTGGCATTGTCCAGGGAAACTGCTAGTTCAGCAATTTCCCCCTTAAGGAATTGTCTCTCCAAGGGAGCTGCCAGATTCCTCCTCTTTCTCTTATCTGACAGCTTGCTGCTCAGTTTTTTAATCTCTTTTTGCAGCTGGTCCATGCTTAAAGCTGCAAACAAATCATCCTCCTCAGTATCAGACTCTAGCTCCCCGTCTTCTGTCTTCTCCCCTTCTGCAGCACTCCCCGCTTCACTGCCAGTGGGGGCCACCATATCCCCCTGAGTTGCCTCACTCAGGGGTCCCTTCACTGACAGTTTGGGGAGCGCTGCTGGGCTAGGGGTCACCAAATCAGCCATCACCTCCATATCCTCCTCTTCACTGCCAGTGAGGGTCTCCATACCCCCCCGAGTTGCCTCACTCGGGGGTCCCTCTACTGACAGTTTGGAGGCAGAGTCTGCAGCCACTATAACCACCTCCGCTGCACCGCTAGCGGGGGCCGCCATTACCCCCCGAGTTGCGTCACTCGGGGGTCCCGCCGCCAGCGGTTTGGAGACTGGCACTCTGCTGAACTCCACTGGACCCCCCGCTCTCCGAACTGAAAGTCCAGGGGGGTCCAGGACACCTCCTCCGCCCGCCGCCGGGTCCACCAGCGCACCAGCCGCCTTCCGACTCCCCGGCACGTCCGCCGCTGGTACAGGGAGTCCTCCGCTTGCCGCCGCCGCCCGCTCCATCAGCTCCGGCTGCTTCGGCTGCTCCGTCAGACTCCCCGCACTCCGTCTCCCGGGCAGGCGCGCCAAAGGGACAGGGGGGTCCGGAGCTCCAGCCGCGCACACTTGTGGCCTCCGCGAACCGGCGGGTGGATCCCCGGCCTCGCGCTGCAGTCCTCCGGCAGGCAGGTTAGGCGGGTCAGGCGGGTCAGGTGGGACAGGAGCGACAGAACCCCTGCTTGATCCTCCAGCCCGGGGTCTGCCTCTCTTAGTCATGGTGCTGAAAGGCAGCAGCACCACAGCAAATCCTCAGCACCACAAACAGCAGGATCAGCAGCGATATCTTCCCCAGGAGGAATCAGCCTGCCTGGGGAAGCCCTCTCCCTGTCTCAGCAGCTCACCACCTCCTCCTAGGACACTCCTCTCCCAAAAGATTTGCTGCGGTGACAGAAGTTGATTTTGGTGCTTAATTTTGACACAGAACTCTCCAAAAATATATTTACCCATATGACAAATTCCATAAGCCCCAGACCTTAAAAATCGGGCAATTTTTTTTTTTTTTTTCAAAAAGCCCCAAATTCTGCTTAAAACTTTCGGTACACCTCCAAAAAGATTTGCTGCAGTGACAAAAGTTGATTCTGGTGCTTAATTTTGACACAGAACTCTCCAAAAATATATTTACCCATATGAAAAACTCCGTAAACCCCATACCTTAAAAGTCGGCCAAAATTTTTTTTTCTCAAAAAGCCCCAAATTCTGCTTAAAACTTCTGGTACACCATAAAAAAGATTTCATGCGGTGACAGAAGTTGATTTTGGTGCTTAATTTTCACACAGAACTCTCCAAAAATATATTTACCCATATGAAAAATTCCATAAGCCCCAGACCTTAAAAATCGGGCAAATTTTTTTTTTTTCAAAAAGCCCCAAATTCTGCTTAAAACTTTTGGTACACCTCCAAAAAGATTTGCTGCAGTGACAAAAGTTGATTCTGGTGCTTAATTTTGACAGAGTACTCTCCAAAAATATATTTACCCATATGAAAAATTCCATAAGCCCCAAACCTTAAAAATCGGCTTAAATTTTTTTTAAAAAAAGCCCCAAATTCTGCTTAAAACTTTTGGAACACCATAAAAAAGATTTGCTGCAGTGACAGAAGTTGATTTTGGTGCTTAATTTTGACACAGAACTCTCCAGAAATACTTTTACCCATATGAAATATTCCGTAAACCCCAGACCTTAAAAATCGGACAAAAATGTTTTTTTTTTTTTTTTTTTCAAAAAGCCCCGCATTCTGCTTAAAACTTTCGGTACATCTTACAAAAGATTTGCTACAGTGACAGAAGTTGATTTTGGTGCTTAACATTGACACAGTACTCTCCAAAAATATATTTACCCATATGAAAAATTCCATAAGCCCCAGACCTTAAAAATCGGCCAAAAATGTTTTTTTTTTTTCAAAAAGCCCCAAATTTAAAACTATCGGTACACCATAAAAAAGATTTGCTGCAGTGACAGAAGTTGATTTTGGTGCTTAATTTTGACACAGAACTCTCCAGAAATATTTTTACCCATATGAAAAATTCCATAAGCACCGAACCTTAAAAATTAGTCAAAAATGTATTTTTTTCAAAAAGTCCCAAATTCTGTTTAAAACTTTTGGTACACCTTAAAAAAGATTTACTGCAGTGATAGAAGTTGATTTTGGTGCTTAATTTTGACACAGTACTCTCCAAAAATATATTTACCCATATGAAAAATTCCATAAGCCCCAAACCTTAAAAATCGGCCTAAATTTTTTTTTAAAAAAGCCCCAAATTCTACTTAAAACTTTTGGTACACCATAAAAAAGATTTGCTGCAGTGACAGAAGTTGATTTTGGTGCTGAATTTTGACACAGAACTCTCCAGAAATATTTTTACCCATATGAAAAATTCCGTAAACCCCAGACCTTAAAAATCGGCCAAAAATGTTTTTTTTTTATTTCAAAAAGCCCCAAATTCTGCTTAAAACTTTCGGTATACCTCCAAAAGGATTTGCTGCAGTGACAAAAGTTGATTCTGGTGCTTAATTTTGACACAGTACTCTCCAAAAATATATTTACCCATATGAAAAATTCCATAAGCCCCGGACCTTAAAAATCAGCCCCCAATTTTTTTTTTCAAAAAGTCCCAAATTCTGCTTAAAACTTTTGGTACACCTTTAAAAAGATTTGCTGTGGTGACAGAAGTTGATTTTGGTGCTTAATTTTGACACAGAACTCTCCAAAAATATATTTACCCATATGAGAAATTCCATAAGCCCCAGACCTTAAAAATCGGGCAAATTTTTTTTTTTTTCAAAAAGCCCCAAATTCTGCTTAAAACTTTCGGTACACCTCCAAAAAGATTTGCTGCAGTGACAAAAGTTGATTCTGGTGCTTAATTTTGACACAGTACTCTCCAAAAATATATTTACCCATATGAAAAATTCCATAAGCCCCAAACCTTAAAAATCGGCCAAATTTCTTTTTTTTAAAAAGCCCCAAATTCTGCTTAAAACTTTTGGTACACCATAAAAAAGATTTGCTGCAGTGACAGAAGTTGATTTTGGTGCTTAATTTTGACAATGAACTCTCCAAAAATATATTTACCCATATGAAAAATTCCGTAAGCACCGGACCTTAAAAATCAGCCCAAAATTTTTTTTTCAAAAAGCCCCAAATTCTGCTTAAAACTTTCGGTACATCTTACAAAAGATTTGCTACAGTGACAGAAGTTGATTTTGGTGCTTAACATTGACACAGTACTCTCCAAAAATATATTTACCCATATGAAAAATTCCATAAGCCCCAGACATTAAAAATCGGCCAAAAATGTTTGTTTTTTTTCAAAAACCCCCAAATTTAAAACTTTCGGTACACCATAAAAAAGATTTGCTGCAGTGACAGAAGTTGATTTTGGTGCTTAATTTTGACACAGAACTCTCCAAAAATATATTTACCCATATGAAAAATTCCGTAAATGCCAGACCTTAAAAATCGGCCAAAATTTTTTTTCTCAAAAAGCCCCAAATTCTGCTTAAAACTTCTGGTACACCTTAAAAAAGATTTCATGCGGTGACAGAAGTTGATTTTGGTGCTTAATTTTGACACAGAACTTTCCAAAAATATATTTACCCATATGAAAAATTCCATAAGCCCCGGACCTTAAAAATCAGCCCCCAATTTTTTTTTTTCAAAAAGTCCCAAATTCTGCTTAAAACTTTTGGTACACCTTAAAATAGATTTGCTGTGGTGACAGAAGTTGATTTTGGTGCTTAATTTTGACACAGAACTCTCCAAAAATATATTTACCCATATGACAAATTCCATAAGCCCCAGACCTTAGAAATCGGCCAAAAATGTTTTTTTTTTTCAAAAAGCCCCAAATTCTGCTTAAAACTTTCGGTACACCATAAAAAAGATTTGCTGCAGTGACAGAAGTTGATTTTGGTGCTTAATTTTGACACAGAACTCTCCAGAAATATTTTTAACCTTATGAAAAATTCCGTAAGCACTGGACCTTAAAAATCAGTCAAAATTTTTTTTTCTTCAAAAAGTCCCAAATTCTGCTTAAAACTTTTGGTACACCTTAAAAAAGATTTGCTGCAGTGACAGAAGTTGATTTTGGTGCTTAATTTTGACACAGAACTCTCCAAAAATATATTTACCCATATGAAAAATTCCATAAGCCCCGGACCTTAAAAATCAGCCCCCAATTTTTTTTTTTCAAAAAGTCCCAAATTCTGCTTAAAACTTTTGGTACACCTTAAAAAAGATTTGCTGTGGTGACAGAAGTTGATTTTGGTGCTTAATTTTGACACAGAACTCTCCAAAAATATATTTACCCATATGACAAATTCCATAAGCCCCAGACCTTAAAAATCGGCCAAAAATGTTGTTTTTTTTCAAAAAGCCCCAAATTCTGCTTAAAACTTTCAGTACACCATAAAAAAGATTTGCTGCAGTGACAGAAGTTGATTTTGGTGCTTAATTTTGACACAGAACTCTCCAGAAATATATTTACCCATATGAAAAATTCCGTAAGCACCGGACCTTAAAAATCAGTCAAAATTTTTTTTTTTTCAAAAAGTCCTAAATTCTGCTTAAAACATTTGGTACACCTTTAAAAAGATTTGCTGTGGTGACAGAAGTTGATTTTGGTGTTTAATTTTGACACAGAACTCTCCAAAAATATATTTACCCATATGACAAATTCCATAAGCCCCAGACCTTAAAAATCGGGCAAATTTTTTTTTTTTTCAAAAAGCCCCAAATTCTGCTTAAAACTTTCGGTACACCTCCAAAAAGATTTGCTGCAGTGACAAAAGTTGATTCTGGTGCTTAATTTTGACACAGAACTCTCCAAAAATATATTTACCCATATGAAAAACTCTGTAAACCCCAGACCTCAAAAATCGGCCAAAATTTTTTTTCTCAAAAAGCCCCAAATTCTGCTTAAAACGTCTGGTACACCATAAAAAAGATTTCATGCGGTGACAGAAGTTGATTTTGGTGCTTAATTTTCACACAGAACTCTCCAAAAATATATTTACCCATATGAAAAATTCCGTAAACCCCAGACCTTAAAAATCGGGCAAATTTTTTTTTTTTTCAAAAAGCCCCAAATTTTGCTTAAAACTTTTGGTACACCTCCAAAAAGATTTGCTGCAGTGACAAAAGTTGATTCTGGTGCTTAATTTTGACACAGTACTCTCCAAAAATATATTTACCCATATGACAAATTCCATAAGCCCCAAACCTTAAAAATCTGCCTAAATTTTTTTTAAAAAAAGCCCCAAATTCTGCTTAAAACTTTTGGAACACCATAAAAAAGATTTGCTGCAGTGACAGAAGTTGATTTTGGTGCTTAATTTTGACACAGAACTCTCCAGAAATATTTTTACCCATATGAAAAATTCCGTAAACCCCAGACCTTAAAAATCGGACAAAAATGTTTTTTTTTTTTTTTTCCAAAAAGCCCCGCATTCTGCTTAAAACTTTCGGTACATCTTACAAAAGATTTGCTACAGTGACAGAAGTTGATTTTGGTGCTTAACATTGACACAGTACTCTCCAAAAATATATTTACCCATATGAAAAATTCCATAAGCCCCAGACCTTAAAAATCGGCCAAAAATGTTTGTTTTTTTTCAAAAAGCCCCAAATTTAAAACTTTCGGTACACCATAAAAAAGATTTGCTGCAGTGACAGAAGTTGATTTTGGTGCTTAATTTTGACACAGAACTCTCCAGAAATATTTTTAACCATATGAAAAGTTCCGTAAGCACCGGACCTTAAAAATCAGTCAAAAATTTTTTTTTTTCAAAAAGTCCCAAATTCTGCTTAAAACATTTGGTACACCTTAAAAAAGATTTGCTGCAGTGACAGAATATGCTTCTTTATTTTAACTTGCAACAAAGATATATATATATATATACAATAATTACATATATAAAAAATAAATAAATAAATAGATAAAATATATATATACACAAAATCAAATATCAACATAAGGATACACAATATTACTCCATATTATGCCTTATAACCAAAAGAAAACTTTACCAATCCTAATAATAAACAACTTATCTCCTATGAGAAAAAGTAAGCAAGGATTTTAGAACAACAACTACCTTAACCACTATCTATATATATATATATTTTTTTTTTTTTTTTTTTTATATATTATATATGTATATATACACAGCAAACCATAAAACAATACAAAAAACTTTAACTACTATCTATCTTATCTAATCCTACCCATCACCAATACACACCACCTCAGGTAGATGTATGTAAAACCTTTTCAACAAAAACCAAAAAATAGAATAAAAAATCTACAGGGAGTGAAAGGACAGAAAAGAAACCCAGCTGAACAAGAAGAGACTTTCAACCACCCACTCAAGGGGGTTTCAAACGGCCCCACCACTGTGACCATCTGACAGCATCCAGTCTCCCCTTATCCAGATCCATCATCTTTTTCACCTCTTGCATAATCATACCTACCACCACATCACAGGGGAGGACCTTCCTTCGAATAGATACCTGGCACCGTGCATTCCACGTGTGATACCTAACAGCTAAACTAACTAAAAAAATTGTGGTTAAATTAAAGCCACCGTATCTTCTGACTACCCCATAAGCCCACTCAGGGTAACTAAGACCCGAAAGGCACGGGATACCAATGGCCTTTGAAACCTCCTCATAAACCTTTACATTAAAAGGACACTCAAGCAGGAAGTGGTCCATCGTCTCCTCCACCCCTGGACATTCCTCCCGTGGGCAGCCACGTTCACTGGCACTTCGCCACCTGAGGTTCCCTCCAACATAAAGCCTCCCATGAAAAGTGAGCCAGGCAATATCTTTGAACTTGGGCGGTAACCTTTGTGAATTTAACAAAACCAATCCAGCCGAAGCGACATTACCTGGACAGTCCCTCAGTGACAGCGGAACATGAAAGTGGGTGTGCAAAATTCTTCTCTCCAACTCCCTCCTAGAGAAGTTTTTGACTTCACCCACTCCCACGTCATATCGCTTTATCACCTTCAAGCTCTGGATGACGTAGATCGGGAGGTAACCATGACGAATCCGGAAACTTCTCACTTGGCCTCCATCTATCCAGAATCTGAGGAAGGGAAACACCCATGGTCTAAATCCCTCTACCCACCGAGGAGGAGTGTCTAAAAACATGCTCCCAATGTTAAGCTTTAAAAAAGCTGTAACAAAAAAGATCACTGGGTTTACCATGTTCAAACCCCCATCTTTCCTCGGTCTGTAGGTGATACCCCTCTTCACTATATTGATCCTGTTCTTCCACAACAAGAGGAAGAACAAGGAATTCAATCTGGACCACAAAGATTGTGGCAAAAAGCACACGTAACTGACATACAAAAAAATCGGGATCAGGTAAGTTTTGCACAAGTCAACCCTTTCCCTCAAAGACAATTTCCATCTTTTCCAACTCTCTACCTTCTTGGTAGCATCCTCCAGCTTGTTAACCCAATTTAGGGAGGCATAATCTCCATGATCAAATTTGATACCAAGAATTTTAATCTGATCGTTGACCTGAGGGAAGCTGTCCGGAAGAGGAAAAGGCTCCCCCTCCTCCCCCATCCAGAAAACATCACACTTTTCTCGGTTTACTCTGGAGCATGAAGCCTCAGAGTACTCGCAAATGAGGTGTTCTATGCCACGGGCCTCTGCCTGCGAGGACAGAACCACCGTGACATCATCTGCGTAAGCCACCACCCTCAATGCAAACTCCGGACTCAGCTGCACCCCCCCTACAGTCCCACACTCTACCCTCCTAACGAAGGGATCGATTGCAAAGACATACAGGAGGGGGCTCAGGGGACACCCCTGACGAACACCCGAGCCTACACCAAAGGTAGGGCCCACCCAACCGTTTACCAGTGGAAAGCTTTCAGCCATACGATAGATCGTCTGTAACCAATTAACCACCCTCTCTGGAAAACCATACCATCTCAGTAGAGCCCAAAGGTACTCATGATTCACTCGGTCAAAAGCTTTAGACTGATCCAATGCCAGTAAGTACTTTCCCCACTTCTCAGCCCTGCACCGCTCAATGGCCTCCCGGACACCAAGGACAGCACTAAAAGTGCTACGACCCTTCACCGTACAGTGCTGAGAAGGAGAAAGCAACAGCTCAGAAAACTCTGAAAGCCTGTTAAACAGTACCTTTGCCAAAATCTTCCTGTCTGTATTGAGAAGGGCTATGGGGCGCCAGTTCTCAATACGAGACGAGTCCTTCCCTTTGGACAGCAAAATAAGCGCAGATAACCTCATGGAAGGAGGGAGGACTCCCTCATCCAGGCTCTCATTAAAAACTTCCACAAGGCGGGGAATCAGGAGGTCAGCAAAGGTCTTATAAAATTCAGATGTTAAACCATCTGGTCCTGGTGATTTCTTGGGATTTAAACCCATTATCGCCTTCCTAACTTCCTCTGCGGTTATATCACTTGCCAAGGAGTCAAGAGAGGCACCCTGAGAACTCAGACCAGGGGTTCCCCTCAGAAATTCCTCCATCCTCTCCCTGATGAGTGGCTGCTCAGACAGAAGATCAGAATAGTAGGACACAATAACATCCAGAATGCCTTCCTTGTCAGTACGAAGAACACCCTGTCCGTCCACCAGTCCTCTGACATGTTTGGCGTCGACTGACCTCCTACAGCTCTGGTAGGGATCAGGCGAGTGGTACATACCATAATCCCTTTCCAAAACCAAGGATGCCAATCGGTTATATTGGAACTCTTTCATCTGAGCCTTCACTCGGGAGATTTCCCCATCATCTCCCTCCTCAGAGATCAGGAAATCCAATTTCCTTCTCAGATTACGGTAGATATTTTGCTTTATCAAGTTTTTCCTAGCTATAAGGCCACGGAAAAATTTGCAGGTTCTCTTTTTAATCACCTCCCACCACTCAGACCTACTCCAACCAGCCTCCAGAAGTGTCTCCTGAGATTGAAAGAAGACCCTGAAGGACTGCCTAACTCTCTCTTCTTCCAGGAGTTCAGAGTTCAAACGCCACAGACCCCGCCCCTTCTGAGGGGTTTCTGAAGCATTCAAAGTTACTGAGAGCAAACCGTGATCGGAAAATTCCACCAACCTCACCCCAAGGGATGAAGTCTTGGAAGTCTCCTTAACAAAAAACCTATCTATCCTAGACCTACGACTACCACTAAAGTAGGTGAAACCCGTGAGGTCTGGGGAGTGACGAATATGCACATCCACCAAACCAGCCTGTCTAACCATGCTAACTAAAAAATTGGAATCATAACCCAGGGGTCTCCTTGAGCCTCCCCTGTCTTTTGGCCTAACAACGGTATTAAAATCACCACCAAAGACGACCTGCTGGGCTGTAAAAAGAAAAGGTTTTATCTCCATAAAGAGACTTTTCCTATCACCTGGTGTCTGTGGCCCATACACATTAATTAATCTCACATCTTGTCCCTTTATGTTGACATCCAAAATCATACATCTACCTGCTTGCAATTCAATAACCTTGTGCACAGTTACCATATCAGAAAAAAGGACTGCCACCCCACCGTATGGCTCGGCCGCAAGAGACCAGTAAGAAGGACCCCTCCTCCACTCCTGCTTCGCCTTGTGGAGGATATCCAATTTACTAATCCTAGTCTCTTGCAAAAATAAAACATCAACATCAATCGTATTGAAAAAATCAAAGGCCATCATACGAGCACATTCGGACAACACGGAAGCCACATTAATCGTGGCACATCGTATAGGATGAGGATCCATGTTTCTAGGTTATGGAATATTACAAGACCTTGCTTACTTTTACATACCATCACCAAAAAACAAGTCTTAACACTGCACACCAGCCCCCTGCGGGCCAGCCACACCACCGCTTGTGGCATCCCCACCCCCCTCCCTTCCACCCCCAGAGGGTACACCACCCTCCTCAGGGATCCCAGGGTCAGGGGCCTTGGCCACAAACTTTATGACCTGGCAGTGTACCCCACCACCAGTGCCACTTGGCCCGACCCCCGAGCTCTGGGATGACTCCACATCAGTCTCTTTGACTACCTCCTGCTGAACCGCCACTGTCTCCTCCATTGCCACCACCTCCTCCTTTCTCCTTTCCACCACCCTTCTTTCCATCGGGGCCAGAGTTTCCTTATTTACCGCCTCTTCCCCCACCTCCGGGATTGACTCCCTTCTTTTTTTCCCGTCCCGGTGCCTCTCACTTTCTTTAAAAGACCTCTTTGTTTTTCTTTTGTTTTTTTGACACCAGATAACACTCTCCATCTTTCCTTATGATTTCCTCCTCATCAGAGGAGAAAACATCAAATTTATTTGATAACACCACTTGTGTTTCTGTATCTTCCTCTTTTATCCCCTTCCCTCCCCGCCTAACCTCCTGAAATGTCTCCTCCATTACCTCCTCCCTACTTTCAACATTTACCACCTCATCCTGCTCTATACCCTCTTCTTCTACCTCATTCACCACCTCACTCACCACCACACTACTACCCACCACCTGTTCTAACACCACATTGTGACTGGCTTTCGGACATCTGCTATAAGGGTGCCCCTCCACCCCACACAAATTGCACCTGACAGTGTGACAATCTCTAGACCAGTGACCCACACCCCCACACAAAGAACACTTCACCACAGTGCACTCGGAACTAACGTGACGGTGATCACCACACTTAAAACATGTCCTCGGCTGCCCAGGATAAAAACACTGAACCCTGTCCCTACCTATATAGGCAGCCGAGGGCACATGCACACACCCCCTTTCAGAATACCTCAACCTAATTCCTACTTCCCACACCCCTCCCCACACACCCAACACATAACCAGCCTTTGTTACCCCCGATTCAAGATCACAAAATCTCTTAAGCCAAAAGGCAATATCCTCTGGAGGTAATGATTCATTTCTGACTAGGATCGTAGCTTTGACCCTGTCCTGCCTGGTGACCAGGTTAACCACATACTTCTCAAATGGGTCCTTGGATCTGCACGCCTGCCACTTCACCCAGAAAACCTGCAGACCCTGGTACGATACAAAGCTCAAGTCATACTCCAGGGTCCGCACTGGGTGAATGCAGGCGTACAGATCTGCCGCACCGAACCCCAGGCTGAACACCATTTTAAGGAAAGCCTCTCTACTTGGGGCTTCCCCTGGAGCAATCCACTTAAATTGAACAAGGTTCCTTCTTTTGCCAACACCTCCAGGCGTAGGTGCAGCATATGACACATTATTTGCTCTTTGTCTAGTAACCACACTGGCATAAGACAGAACACCCGGAGCTGATTTAGACTGCCTCTCACCTCTCGAGACCATGTCTTTTTCTATTGCAGCGGCAGCCACTCTAGCCCTTTCAGGGACTAGCATTTTATCACCATATATAGTTTCAATCACCTTTCTTTGTTCAGCCGAAAGAGTCTCTTTATTCAGTATCGGCATTCCCTGTGCCAATATTGGACGGCTGACTGATACAGATGACACCCCTGGCACTTCCTCAGGAGCCTTATCCTGATGGGATTCCCCCTCCATGCCAGCTTCTACCAATACTGCTGCCTGAATCAGCTCAGAATCCATGGCCTCAGTGCAATCAGGGATAGTAGCTGCCAGTTCCCCCACAGGTACTGTTGCTCCGCCTATAGGGACCAGGGGGACCAGGGTAACAATTTGGGCACCCCCACTCCCAATCCCCCCAGTCTCCTTTGCATCATCGCTTACCTTATCAACTGGCTCCCCCTGCACTCTCCGACCAGCATCCTCGGACGGCTGAGCCTCCACAGCAGCTGAAGACGGAACCTCCTCCTGTTCTGACTTAACCACCTCCATGTCACTCATAGAGGTAGATTCCGATTTGATCATCTTTTTTTTTATTTTCTTTAAATATTCCAAGCGGTCCTTAGCATTTCCCAATGAAACGGACAAAGCTGTAATTTCCTCTTTAAAAGACCATCTGTCCCAGGTAGCGCTAACATTTCTTTTTCTCTTTTTTTCGCTTAGCTTGTTGCTCAGCTTCCTAATCTCTTTTTGAAGCTGATCCATGCTCAAAGCAGCATACACGTCATCTTCTTCATCCGCAGACACTTGGTCCTCCTCCACCGTCTTCTCCCCTTTTGCGGCACCCCCCGCTTCACTGCCAGTGGGGGCCACCATCTCCCCCTGAGTTGCCTCACTCAGGGGTCCCTCCACTGACAGTTTGGGGAGCACCGCTGGGCTAGGGGTCACCATAACTGCACCTCCAGCACTGATCACCAGATTGCTGTTTTCTGTCATCTCCATGTCCTCCGATTCACTGCCAGTGAGGGTCTCCATACCCCCCCGAGTTGCCTCACTCGGGGGTCCCTCTACTGACAGTTTGGAGGCAGAGTCTGCAGCCACTATAACCACCTCCGCTGCACCGCTAGCGGGGGCCGCCATTACCCCCCGAGTTGCGTCACTCGGGGGTCCCGCCGCCAGCGGTTTGGAGACTGGCACTCTGCTGAACTCCACTGGACCGCCCGCTCTCCGAACTGAAAGTCCAGGGGGGTCCAGGACACCTCCTCCGCCAGCCGCCGGGTCCACGAGCACAGCAGCCGCCTTCTGACTCCCCGGCACGTCCGCCGCTGGTACAGGGAGTCCTCCGCTTGCCGCCGCTGTCCGCTCCATCAGCTCCAGCTGCTTCGGCTGCTCTGTCAGACTCCCCGCACTCCGTCTCCCGGGCAGGCGCGCCAAAGGGACAGGGGGGTCCGGAGCTCCAGCCGCGCACACTTGCGGCCTCCGCGAACCGGCGGGTGGATCCCCGGCCTCGCGCTGCAGTCCTCCGGCAGGCAGGTTAGGCGGGTCAGGCGGGACAGGAGCGACAGAACCCCTGCTTGATCCTCCAGCCCGGGGTCTGCCTCTCTTAGTCATGGTGCTGAAAGGCAGCAGCACCACAGCAAATCCTCAGCACCACAAACAGCAGGATCAGCAGCGATATCTTCCCCAGGAGGAATCAGCCTGCCTGGGGAAGCCCTCTCCCTGTCTCAGCAGCTCACCACCTCCTCCTAGGACACTCCTCTCCCAAAAGATTTGCTGCGGTGACAGAAGTTGATTTTGGTGCTTAACATTGACACAGTACTCTCCAAAAATATATTTACCCATATGAAAAATTCCATAAGCCCCAGACCTTAAAAATCGGCCAAAAATGTTTGTTTTTTTTCAAAAAGCCCCAAATTTAAAACTTTCGGTACACCATAAAAAAGATTTGCTGCAGTGACAGAAGTTGATTTTGGTGCTTAATTTTGACACAGAACTCTCCAGAAATATTTTTAACCATATGAAAAGTTCCGTAAGCACCGGACCTTAAAAATCAGTCAAAAATTTTTTTTTTTCAAAAAGTCCCAAATTCTGCTTAAAACATTTGGTACACCTTAAAAAAGATTTGCTGCAGTGACAGAAGTTGATTTTGGTGCTTAATTTTGACACAGAACTCTCCAAAAATATATTTACACGTATGAAAAATTCCATAAGCCCCGGACCTTAAAAATCAGCCCCCAATTTTTTTTTTTAAAAAGTCCCAAATTCTGCTTAAAACTTTTGGTACACCTTAAAATAGATTTGCTGTGGTGACAGAAGTTGATTTTGGTGCTTAATTTTGACACAGAACTCTCCAAAAATATATTTACCCATATGACAAATTCCGTAAGCCCCAGACCTTAGAAATCGACCAAAAATGTTTTTTTTTTTTCAAAAAGCCCCAAATTCTGCTTAAAACTTTCGGTATACCATAAAAAAGATTTGCTGCAGTGACAGAAGTTGATTTTGGTGCTTAATTTTGACACAGAACTCTCCAGAAATATTTTTAACCTTATGAAAAATTCCGTAAGCACCGGACCTTAAAAATCAGTCAAAATTTTTTTTTCTTCAAAAAGTCCCAAATTCTGCTTAAAACTTTTGGTACACCATAAAAAAGATTTGCTGCAGTGACAGAAGTTGATTTTGGTGCTTAATTTTGACACAGAACTCTCCAGAAATATTTTTAACAATATGAAAAGTTCCGTAAGCCCCGGACCTTAAAAATCAGCCCCCAATTTTTTTTTTTCAAAAAGTCCCAAATTCTGCTTAAAACTTTTGGTACACCTTAAAATAGATTTGCTGTGGTGACAGAAGTTGATTTTGGTGCTTAATTTTGACACAGAACTCTCCAAAAATATATTTACCCATATGACAAATTCCGTAAGCCCCAGACCTTAGAAATCGGCCAAAAATGTTTTTTTTATTTCAAAAAGCCCCAAATTCTGCTTAAAACTTTCGGTACACCATAAAAAAGATTTGCTGCAGTGACAGAAGTTGATTTTGGTGCTTAATTTTGACACAGAACTCTCCAGAAATATTTTTAACCTTATGAAAAATTCCGTAAGCACCAGACCTTAAAAATCAGTCAAAATGTTTTTTTCTTCAAAAAGCCCCAAATTCTGCTTAAAACTTTCGGTACACCTCCAAAAAGATTTGCTGCAGTGACAAAAGTTGATTCTGGTGCTTAATTTTGACACAGAACTCTCCAAAAATATATTTACCCATATGAAAAACTCCGTAAACCCCAGACCTTAAAAATCGGCCAAAATTTTTTTTCTCAAAAAGCCCCAAATTCTGCTTAAAACGTCTGGTACACCATAAAAAAGATTTCATGCGGTGACAGAAGTTGATTTTGGTGCTTAATTTTCACACAGAACTCTCCAAAAATATATTTACCCATATGAAAAATTCCGTAAACCCCAGACCTTAAAAATCGGGCAATTTTTTTTTTTTTTCAAAAAGCCCCAAATTTTGCTTAAAACTTTTGGTACACCTCCAAAAAGATTTGCTGCAGTGACAGAAGTTGATTTTGGTGCTTAATTTTGACACAGTACTCTCCAAAAATATATTTACCCATATGAAAAATTCCATAAGCCCCAAACCTTAAAAATCGGCTTAAATTTTTTTTAAAAAAAGCCCCAAATTCTGCTTAAAACTTTTGGAACACCATAAAAAAGATTTGCTGCAGTGACAGAAGTTGATTTTGGTGCTTAATTTTGACACAGAACTCTCCAGAAATATTTTTACCCATATGAAAAATTCCGTAAACCCCAGACCTTAAAAATCGGACAAAAATGTTTTTTTTTTTTTTTTTCCAAAAAGCCCCGCATTCTGCTTAAAACTTTCGGTACATCTTACAAAAGATTTGCTACAGTGACAGAAGTTGATTTTGGTGCTTAACATTGACACAGTACTCTCCAAAAATATATTTACCCATATGAAAAATTCCATAAGCCCCAGACCTTAAAAATCGGCCAAAAATGTTTGTTTTTTTTCAAAAAGCCCCAAATTTAAAACTTTCGGTACACCATAAAAAAGATTTGCTGCAGTGACAGAAGTTGATTTTGGTGCTTAATTTTGACACAGAACTCTCCAGAAATATTTTTACCCATATGAAAAATTCCATAAGCCCCAGACCTTAAAAATCGGGCAAATTTTTTTTTTTTTCAAAAAGCCCCAAATTCTGCTTAAAACTTTTGGTATACCTCCAAAAAGATTTGCTGCAGTGACAAAAGTTGATTCTGGTGCTTAATTTTGACACAGAACTCTCCAAAAATATATTTACCCATATGAAAAATTCCGTAAACCCCAGACCTTAAAAATCGGCCAAAAATGTTTTTTCTTTTTTTTGAAAAAGCCCCAAATTCTGCTTAAAATTTTAGGTACACCTCCAAAAAGATTTGCTGCAGTGACAATAGTTGATTCTGGTGCTTAATTTTTACACAGTACTCTCCAAACATATATTTACCCATATGAAAAATTCCGTAAGCACCGGACCTTAAAAATCAGCCAAATTTTTTTTTTCAAAAAGCCCCAAATTCTGCTTAAAACTTTCGGTACATCTTACAAAAGATTTGCTACAGTGACAGAAGTTGATTTTGGTGCTTAACATTGACACAGTACTCTCCAAAAATATATTTACCCATATGAAAAATTCCATAAGCCCCAGACCTTAAAAATCGGCAAAAAATGTTTTTTTTTTTCAAAAAGCCCCAAATTTAAAACTTTCGGTACACCATAAAAAAGATTTGCTGCAGTGACAGAAGTTGATTTTGGTGCTTAATTTTGACACAGTACTCTCCAAAAATATATTTACCCATATGAAAAATTCCATAAGCCCCGGATTTTAAAAATCAGCCCCCAATTTTTTTTTTCAAAAAGTCCCAAATTCTGCTTAAAACTTCTGGTACACCATAAAAAAGATTTCATGCGGTGACAGAAGTTGATTTTGGTGCTTAATTTTCACACAGAACTCTCCAAAAATATATTTACCCATATGAAAAATTCCATAAGCCCCAGACCTTAAAAATCGGGCAAATTTTTTTTTTTTTCAAAAAGCCCCAAATTCTGCTTAAAACTTTTGGTATACCTCCAAAAAGATTTGCTGCAGTGACAAAAGTTGATTCTGGTGCTTAATTTTGACACAGTACTCTCCAAAAATATATTTACCCATATGAAAAATTCCATAAGCCCCAAACCTTAAAAATCGGCTTAAATTTTTTTTAAAAAAAGCCCCAAATTCTGCTTAAAACTTTTGGAACACCATAAAAAAGATTTGCTGCAGTGACAGAAGTTGATTTTGGTGCTTAATTTTGACACAGAACTCTCCAGAAATACTTTTACCCATATGAAAAATTCCGTAAACCCCAGACCTTAAAAATCGGACAAAAATGCTTTTTTTTTTTTTATTTTCAAAAAGCCCCGCATTCTGCTTAAAACTTTCGGTACATCTTACAAAAGATTTGCTACAGTGACAGAAGTTGATTTTGGTGCTTAACATTGACACAGTACTCTCCAAAAATATATTTACCCATATGAAAAATTCCATAAGCCCCAGACCTTAAAAATCGGCCAAAAATGTTTGTTTTTTTTCAAAAAGCCCCAAATTTAAAACTATCGGTACACCATAAAAAAGATTTGCTGCAGTGACAGAAGTTGATTTTGGTGCTTAATTTTGACACAGAACTCTCCAGAAATATTTTTACCCATATGAAAAATTCCATAAGCCCCAGACCTTAAAAATCGGGCAAATTTTTTTTTTTTTCAAAAAGCCCCAAATTCTGCTTAAAACTTTTGGTATACCTCCAAAAAGATTTGCTGCAGTGACAAAAGTTGATTCTGGTGCTTAATTTTGACACAGTACTCTCCAAAAATATATTTACCCATATGAAAAATTCCATAAGCCCCAAACCTTAAAAATCGGCTTAAATTTTTTTTAAAAAAAGCCCCAAATTCTGCTTAAAACTTTTGGAACACCATAAAAAAGATTTGCTGCAGTGACAGAAGTTGATTTTGGTGCTTAATTTTGACACAGAACTCTCCAGAAATACTTTTACCCATATGAAAAATTCCGTAAACCCCAGACCTTAAAAATCGGACCAAAATGCTTTTTTTTTTTTTATTTTTCAAAAAGCCCCGCATTCTGCTTAAAACTTTCGGTACATCTTACAAAAGATTTGCTACAGTGACAGAAGTTGATTTTGGTGCTTAACATTGACACAGTACTCTCCAAAAATATATTTACCCATATGAAAAATTCCATAAGCCCCAGACCTTAAAAATCGGCCAAAAATGTTTGTTTTTTTTCAAAAAGCCCCAAATTTAAAACTATCGGTACACCATAAAAAAGATTTGCTGCAGTGACAGAAGTTGATTTTGGTGCTTAATTTTGACACAGAACTCTCCAGAAATATTTTTACCCATATGAAAAATTCCATAAGCACCGAACCTTAAAAATTAGTCAAAATTTTGTTTTTTTCAAAAAGTCCCAAATTCTGTTTAAAACTTTTGGTACACCTTAAAAAAGATTTACTGCAGTGATAGAAGTTGATTTTGGTGCTTAATTTTGACACAGTACTCTCCAAAAATATATTTACCCATATGAAAAATTCCATAAGCCCCAAACCTTAAAAATCGGCCTAAATTTTTTTTTATAAAAGCCCCAAATTCTACTTAAAACTTTTGGTACACCATAAAAAAGATTTGCTGCAGTGACAGAAGTTGATTTTGGTGCTGAATTTTGACACAGAACTCTCCAGAAATATTTTTACCCATATGAAAAATTCCGTAAGCACCGGACCTTCAAAATCAGCCCCCCAATTTTTTTTTCAAGAAGTCCCAAATTCTGCTTTAAAATATTTGGTACACCTTAAAAAAGATTTGCTGCAGTGACAGAAGTTGATTTTGGTGCTTAATTTTGACACAGAACTCTCCAAAAATATATTTACCCATATGAAAAATTCCGTAAACCCCAGACCTTAAAAATCGGCCAAAAATGTTTTTTCTTTTTTTTTAAAAAGCCCCAAATTCTGCTTAAAATTTTAGGTACACCTCCAAAAAGATTTGCTGCAGTGACAATAGTTGATTCTGGTGCTTAATTTTTACACAGTACTCTCCAAAAATATATTTACCCATATGAAAAATTCCGTAAGCACCGGACCTTAAAAATCAGCCAAATTTTTTTTTTCAAAAAGCCCCAAATTCTGCTTAAAACTTTCGGTACATCTTACAAAAGATTTGCTACAGTGACAGAAGTTGATTTTGGTGCTTAACATTGACACAGTACTCTCCAAAAATATATTTACCCATATGAAAAATTCCATAAGCCCCAGACCTTAAAAATCGGCAAAAAATGTTTTTTTTTTTTCAAAAAGCCCCAAATTTAAAACTTTCGGTACACCATAAAAAAGATTTGCTGCAGTGACAGAAGTTGATTTTGGTGCTTAATTTTGACACAGTACTCTCCAAAAATATATTTACCCATATGAAAAATTCCATAAGCCCCGGACCTTAAAAATCAGCCCCCAATTTTTTTTTTCAAAAAGTCCCAAATTCTGCTTAAAACTTCTGGTACACCATAAAAAAGATTTCATGCGGTGACAGAAGTTGATTTTGGTGCTTAATTTTCACACAGAACTCTCCAAAAATATATTTACCCATATAAAAAATTCCACAAGCCCCAGACCTTAAAAATCGGGCAAATTTTTTTTAAAAAAAGCCCCAAATTCTGCTTAAAACTTTTGGAACACCATAAAAAAGATTTGCTGCAGTGACAGAAGTTGATTTTGGTGCTTAATTTTGACACAGAACTCTCCAGAAATACTTTTACCCATATGAAAAATTCCGTAAACCCCAGACCTTAAAAATCGGACAAAAATGCTTTTTTTTTTTTTATTTTCAAAAAGCCCCGCATTCTGCTTAAAACTTTCGGTACATCTTACAAAAGATTTGCTACAGTGACAGAAGTTGATTTTGGTGCTTAACATTGACACAGTACTCTCCAAAAATATATTTACCCATATGAAAAATTCCATAAGCCCCAGACCTTAAAAATCGGCCAAAAATGTTTGTTTTTTTTCAAAAAGCCCCAAATTTAAAACTATTGGTACACCATAAAAAAGATTTGCTGCAGTGACAGAAGTTGATTTTGGTGCTTAATTTTGACACAGAACTCTCCAGAAATATTTTTACCCATATGAAAAATTCCATAAGCACCGAACCTTAAAAATTAGTCAAAATTTTGTTTTTTTCAAAAAGTCCCAAATTCTGTTTAAAACTTTTGGTACACCTTAAAAAAGATTTACTGCAGTGATAGAAGTTGATTTTGGTGCTTAATTTTGACACAGTACTCTCCAAAAATATATTTACCCATATGAAAAATTCCATAAGCCCCAAACCTTAAAAATCGGCCTAAATTTTTTTTTAAAAAAGCCCCAAATTCTACTTAAAACTTTTGGTACACCATAAAAAAGATTTGCTGCAGTGACAGAAGTTGATTTTGGTGCTTAATTTTGACACAGAACTCTCCAGAAATATTTTTACCCATATGAAAAATTCCGTAAGCACCGGACCTTCAAAATCAGCCCCCCAATTTTTTTTTAAAGAAGTCCCAAATTCTGCTTTAAAATATTTGGTACACCTTAAAAAAGATTTGCTGCAGTGACAGAAGTTGATTTTGGTGCTTAATTTTGACACAGAACTCTCCAAAAATATATTTACCCATATGAAAAATTCCGTAAACCCCAGACCTTAAAAATCGGCCAAAAATGTTTTTTCTTTTTTTTGAAAAAGCCCCAAATTCTGCTTAAAATTTTAGGTACACCTCCAAAAAGATTTGCTGCAGTGACAATAGTTGATTCTGGTGCTTAATTTTTACACAGTACTCTCCAAAAATATATTTACCCATATGAAAAATTCCGTAAGCACCGGACCTTAAAAATCAGCCAAATTTTTTTTTTCAAAAAGCCCCAAATTCTGCTTAAAACTTTCGGTACATCTTACAAAAGATTTGCTACAGTGACAGAAGTTGATTTTGGTGCTTAACATTGACACAGTACTCTCCAAAAATATATTTACCCATATGAAAAATTCCATAAGCCCCAGACCTTAAAAATCGGCAAAAAATGTTTTTTTTTTTCAAAAAGCCCCAAATTTAAAACTTTCGGTACACCATAAAAAAGATTTGCTGCAGTGACAGAAGTTGATTTTGGTGCTTAATTTTGACACAGTACTCTCCAAAAATATATTTACCCATATGAAAAATTCCATAAGCCCCGGACCTTAAAAATCAGCCCCCAATTTTTTTTTTCAAAAAGTCCCAAATTCTGCTTAAAACTTCTGGTACACCATAAAAAAGATTTCATGCGGTGACAGAAGTTGATTTTGGTGCTTAATTTTCACACAGAACTCTCCAAAAATATATTTACCCATATGAAAAATTCCATAAGCCCCAGACCTTAAAAATCGGGCAAATTTTTTTTTTTTTCAAAAAGCCCCAAATTCTGCTTAAAACTTTTGGTATACCTCCAAAAAGATTTGCTGCAGTGACAAAAGTTGATTCTGGTGCTTAATTTTGACACAGTACTCTCCAAAAATATATTTACCCATATGAAAAATTCCATAAGCCCCAAACCTTAAAAATCGGCTTAAATTTTTTTTAAAAAAAGCCCCAAATTCTGCTTAAAACTTTTGGAACGCCATAAAAAAGATTTGCTGCAGTGACAGAAGTTGATTTTGGTGCTTAATTTTGACACAGAACTCTCCAGAAATACTTTTACCCATATGAAAAATTCCGTAAACCCCAGACCTTAAAAATCGGACAAAAATGCTTTTTTTTTTTTTATTTTCAAAAAGCCCCGCATTCTGCTTAAAACTTTCGGTACATCTTACAAAAGATTTGCTACAGTGACAGAAGTTGATTTTGGTGCTTAACATTGACACAGTACTCTCCAAAAATATATTTACCCATATGAAAAATTCCATAAGCCCCAGACCTTAAAAATCGGCCAAAAATGTTTGTTTTTTTTCAAAAAGCCCCAAATTTAAAACTATCGGTACACCATAAAAAAGATTTGCTGCAGTGACAGAAGTTGATTTTGGTGCTTAATTTTGACACAGAACTCTCCAGAAATATTTTTACCCATATGAAAAATTCCATAAGCCCCAGACCTTAAAAATCGGGCAAATTTTTTTTTTTTTCAAAAAGCCCCAAATTCTGCTTAAAACTTTTGGTATACCTCCAAAAAGATTTGCTGCAGTGACAAAAGTTGATTCTGGTGCTTAATTTTGACACAGTACTCTCCAAAAATATATTTACCCATATGAAAAATTCCATAAGCCCCAAACCTTAAAAATCGGCTTAAATTTTTTTTAAAAAAAGCCCCAAATTCTGCTTAAAACTTTTGGAACACCATAAAAAAGATTTGCTGCAGTGACAGAAGTTGATTTTGGTGCTTAATTTTGACACAGAACTCTCCAGAAATACTTTTACCCATATGAAAAATTCCGTAAACCCCAGACCTTAAAAATCGGACAAAAATGCTTTTTTTTTTTTTTCAAAAAGCCCCGCATTCTGCTTAAAACTTTCGGTACATCTTACAAAAGATTTGCTACAGTGACAGAATATGCTTCTTTATTTTAACTTGCAACAAAGATATATATATATATACAATAATTACATATATAAAAAATAAATAAATAAATAGATAAAATATATATATACACAAAATCAAATATCAACATAAGGATACACAATATTACTCCATATTATGCCTTATAACCAAAAGAAAACTTTACCAATCCTAATAATAAACAACTTATCTCCTATGAGAAAAAGTAAGCAAGGATTTTAGAACAACAACTACCTTAACCACTATCTATATATTTTTTTTTTTTTTTTTTTTATATATTATATATGTATATATACACAGCAAACCATAAAACAATACAAAAAACTTTAACTACTATCTATCTTATCTAATCCTACCCATCACCAATACACACCACCTCAGGTAGATGTATGTAAAACCTTTTCAACAAAAACCAAAAAATAGAATAAAAAATCTACAGGGAGTGAAAGGACAGAAAAGAAACCCAGCTGAACAAGGAGACTTTCAACCACCCACTCAAGGGGGTTTCAAACGGCCCCACCACTGTGACCATCTGACAGCATCCAGTCTCCCCTTATCCAGATCCATCATCTTTTTCACCTCTTGCATAATCATACCTACCACCACATCACAGGGGAGGACCTTCCTTCGAATAGATACCTGGCACCGTGCATTCCACGTGTGATACCTAACAGCTAAACTAACTAAAAAAATTGTGGTTAAATTAAAGTCACCGTATCTTCTGACTACCCCATAAGCCCACTCAGGGTAACTAAGACCCGAAAGGCACGGGATACCAATGGCCTTTGAAACCTCCTCATAAACCTTTACATTAAAAGGACACTCAAGCAGGAAGTGGTCCATCGTCTCCTCCACCCCTGGACATTCCTCCCGTGGGCAGCCACGTTCACTGGCACTTCGCCACCTGAGGTTCCCTCCAACATAAAGCCTCCCATGAAAAGTGAGCCAGGCAATATCTTTGAACTTGGGCGGTAACCTTTGTGAATTTAACAAAACCAATCCAGCCGAAGCGACATTACCTGGACAGTCCCTCAGTGACAGCGGAACATGAAAGTGGGTGTGCAAAATTCTTCTCTCCAACTCCCTCCTAGAGAAGTTTTTGACTTCACCCACTCCCACGTCATATCGCTTTATCACCTTCAAGCTCTGGATGACGTAGATCGGGAGGTAACCATGACGAATCCGGAAACTTCTCACTTGGCCTCCATCTATCCAGAATCTGAGGAAGGGAAACACCCATGGTCTAAATCCCTCTACCCACCGAGGAGGAGTGTCTAAAAACATGCTCCCAATGTTAAGCTTTAAAAAAGCTGTAACAAAAAAGATCACTGGGTTTACCATGTTCAAACCCCCATCTTTCCTCGGTCTGTAGGTGATACCCCTCTTCACTATATTGATCCTGTTCTTCCACAACAAGAGGAAGAACAAGGAATTCAATCTGGACCACAAAGATTGTGGCAAAAAGCACACGTAACTGACATACAAAAAAATCGGGATCAGGTAAGTTTTGCACAAGTCAACCCTTTCCCTCAAAGACAATTTCCATCTTTTCCAACTCTCTACCTTCTTGGTAGCATCCTCCAGCTTGTTAACCCAATTTAGGGAGGCATAATCTCCATGATCAAATTTGATACCAAGAATTTTAATCTGATCGTTGACCTGAGGGAAGCTGTCCGGAAGAGGAAAAGGCTCCCCCTCCTCCCCCATCCAGAAAACATCACACTTTTCTCGGTTTACTCTGGAGCACGAAGCCTCAGAGTACTCGCAAATGAGGTGTTCTATGCCACGGGCCTCTGCCTGCGAGGACAGAACCACCGTGACATCATCTGCGTAAGCCACCACCCTCAATGCAAACTCCGGACTCAGCTGCACCCCCCCTACAGTCCCACACTCTACCCTCCTAACGAAGGGATCGATTGCAAAGACATACAGGAGGGGGCTCAGGGGACACCCCTGACGAACACCCGAGCCTACACCAAAGGTAGGGCCCACCCAACCGTTTACCAGTGGAAAGCTTTCAGCCATACGATAGATCGTCTGTAACCAATTAACCACCCTCTCTGGAAGACCATACCATCTCAGTAGAGCCCAAAGGTACTCATGATTCACTCGGTCAAAAGCTTTAGACTGATCCAATGCCAGTAAGTACTTTCCCCACTTCTCAGCCCTGCACCGCTCAATGGCCTCCCGGACACCAAGGACAGCACTAAAAGTGCTACGACCCTTCACCGTACAGTGCTGAGAAGGAGAAAGCAACAGCTCAGAAAACTCTGAAAGCCTGTTAAACAGTACCTTTGCCAAAATCTTCCTGTCTGTATTGAGAAGGGCTATGGGGCGCCAGTTCTCAATACGAGATGAGTCCTTCCCTTTGGACAGCAAAATAAGCGCAGATAACCTCATGGAAGGAGGGAGGACTCCCTCATCCAGGCTCTCATTAAAAACTTCCACAAGGCGGGGAATCAGGAGGTCAGCAAAGGTCTTATAAAATTCAGATGTTAAACCATCTGGTCCTGGTGATTTCTTGGGATTTAAACCCATTATCGCCTTCCTAACTTCCTCTGCGGTTATATCACTTGCCAAGGAGTCAAGAGAGGCACCCTGAGAACTCAGACCAGGGGTTCCCCTCAGAAATTCCTCCATCCTCTCCCTGATGAGTGGCTGCTCAGACAGAAGATCAGAATAGTAGGACACAATAACATCCAGAATGCCTTCCTTGTCAGTACGAAGAACACCCTGTCCGTCCACCAGTCCTCTGACATGTTTGGCGTCGACTGACCTCCTACAGCTCTGGTAGGGATCAGGCGAGTGGTACATACCATAATCCCTTTCCAAAACCAAGGATGCCAATCGGTTATATTGGAACTCTTTCATCTGAGCCTTCACTCGGGAGATTTCCCCATCATCTCCCTCCTCAGAGATCAGGAAATCCAATTTCCTTCTCAGATTACGGTAGATATTTTGCTTTATCAAGTTTTTCCTAGCTATAAGGCCACGGAAAAATTTGCAGGTTCTCTTTTTAATCACCTCCCACCACTCAGACCTACTCCAACCAGCCTCCAGAAGTGTCTCCTGAGATTGAAAGAAGACCCTGAAGGACTGCCTAACTCTCTCTTCTTCCAGGAGTTCAGAGTTCAAATGCCACAGACCCCGCCCCTTCTGAGGGGTTTCTGAAGCATTCAAAGTTACTGAGAGCAAACCGTGATCGGAAAATTCCACCAACCTCACCCCAAGGGATGAAGTCTTGGAAGTCTCCTTAACAAAAAACCTATCTATCCTAGACCTACGACTACCACTAAAGTAGGTGAAACCCGTGAGGTCTGGGGAGTGACGAATATGCACATCCACCAAACCAGCCTGTCTAACCATGCTAACTAAAAAATTGGAATCATAGCCCAGGGGTCTCCTTGAGCCTCCCCTGTCTTTTGGCCTAACAACGGTATTAAAATCACCACCAAAGACGACCTGCTGGGCTGTAAAAAGAAAAGGTTTTATCTCCATAAAGAGACTTTTCCTATCACCTGGTGTCTGTGGCCCATACACATTAATTAATCTCACATCTTGTCCCTTTATGTTGACATCCAAAATCATACATCTACCTGCTTGCAATTCAATAACCTTGTGCACAGTTACCATATCAGAAAAAAGGACTGCCACCCCACCGTATGGCTCGGCCGCAAGAGACCAGTAAGAAGGACCCCTCCTCCACTCCTGCTTCGCCTTGTGGAGGATATCCAATTTACTAATCCTAGTCTCTTGCAAAAATAAAACATCAACATCAATCGTATTGAAAAAATCAAAGGCCATCATACGAGCACATTCGGACAACACGGAAGCCACATTAATCGTGGCACATCGTATAGGATGAGGATCCATGTTTCTAGGTTATGGAATATTACAAGACCTTGCTTACTTTTACATACCATCACCAAAAAACAAGTCTTAACACTGCACACCAGCCCCCTGCGGGCCAGCCACACCACCGCTTGTGGCATCCCCACCCCCCTCCCTTCCACCCCCAGAGGGTACACCACCCTCCTCAGGGATCCCAGGGTCAGGGGCCTTGGCCACAAACTTTATGACCTGGCAGTGTACCCCACCACCAGTGCCACTTGGCCCGACCCCCGAGCTCTGGGATGACTCCACATCAGTCTCTTTGACTACCTCCTGCTGAACCGCCACTGTCTCCTCCATTGCCACCACCTCCTCCTTTCTCCTTTCCACCACCCTTCTTTCCATCGGGGCCAGAGTTTCCTTATTTACCGCCTCTTCCCCCACCTCCGGGATTGACTCCCTTCTTTTTTTCCCGTCCCGGTGCCTCTCACTTTCTTTAAAAGACCTCTTTGTTTTTCTTTTGTTTTTTTTTGACACCAGATAACACTCTCCATCTTTCCTTATGATTTCCTCCTCATCAGAGGAGAAAACATCAAATTTATTTGATAACACCACTTGTGTTTCTGTATCTTTCTCTTTTATCCCCTTCCCTCCCCGCCTAACCTCCTGAAATGTCTCCTCCATTACCTCCTCCCTACTTTCAACATTTACCACCTCATCCTGCTCTATACCCTCTTCTTCTACCTCATTCACCACCTCACTCACCACCACACTACTACCCACCACCTGTTCTAACACCACATTGTGACTGGCTTTCGGACATCTGTTATAAGGGTGCCCCTCCACCCCACACAAATTGCACCTGACAGTGTGACAATCTCTAGACCAGTGACCCACACCCCCACACAAAGAACACTTCACCACAGTGCACTCGGAACTAACGTGACGGTGATCACCACACTTAAAACATGTCCTCGGCTGCCCAGGATAAAAACACTGAACCCTGTCCCTACCTATATAGGCAGCCGAGGGCACATGCACACACCCCCTTTCAGAATACCTCAACCTAATTCCTACTTCCCACGCCCCTCCCCACACACCCAACACATAACCAGCCTTTGTTACCCCCGATTCAAGATCACAAAATCTCTTAAGCCAAAAGGCAATATCCTCTGGAGGTAATGATTCATTTCTGACTAGGATCGTAGCTTTGACCCTGTCCTGCCTGGTGACCAGGTTAACCACATACTTCTCAAATGGGTCCTTGGATCTGCACGCCTGCCACTTCACCCAGAAAACCTGCAGACCCTGGTACGATACAAAGCTCAAGTCATACTCCAGGGTCCGCACTGGGTGAATGCAGGCGTACAGATCTGCCGCACCGAACCCCAGGCTGAACACCATTTTAAGGAAAGCCTCTCTACTTGGGGCTTCCCCTGGAGCAATCCACTTAAATTGAACAAGGTTCCTTCTTTTGCCAACACCTCCAGGCGTAGGTGCAGCATATGACACATTATTTGCTCTTTGTCTAGTAACCACACTGGCATAAGACAGAACACCCGGAGCTGATTTAGACTGCCTCTCACCTCTCGAGACCATGTCTTCTTCTATTGCAGCGGCAGCCACTCTAGCCCTTTCAGGGACTAGCATTTTATCACCATATATAGTTTCAATCACCTTTCTTTGTTCAGCCGAAAGAGTCTCTTTATTCAGTATCGGCATTCCCTGTGCCAATATTGGACGGCTGACTGATACAGATGACACCCCTGGCACTTCCTCAGGAGCCTTATCCTGATGGGATTCCCCCTCCATGCCAGCTTCTACCAATACTGCTGCCTGAATCAGCTCAGAATCCATGGCCTCAGTGCAATCAGGGATAGTAGCTGCCAGTTCCCCCACAGGTACTGTTGCTCCGCCTATAGGGACCAGGGGGACCAGGGTAACAATTTGGGCACCCCCACTCCCAATCCCCCCAGTCTCCTTTGCATCATCGCTTACCTTATCAACTGGCTCCCCCTGCACTCTCCGACCAGCATCCTCGGATGGCTGAGCCTCCACAGCAGCTGAAGACGGAACCTCCTCCTGTTCTGACTTAACCACCTCCATGTCACTCATAGAGGTAGATTCCGATTTGATCATCTTTTTTTTATTTTCTTTAAATATTCCAAGCGGTCCTTAGCATTTCCCAATGAAACGGACAAAGCTGTAATTTCCTCTTTAAAAGACCATCTGTCCCAGGTAGCGCTAACATTTCTTTTTCTCTTTTTTTCGCTTAGCTTGTTGCTCAGCTTCCTAATCTCTTTTTGAAGCTGATCCATGCTCAAAGCAGCATACACGTCATCTTCTTCATCCGCAGACACTTGGTCCTCCTCCACCGTCTTCTCCCCTTTTGCGGCACCCCCCGCTTCACTGCCAGTGGGGGCCACCATCTCCCCCTGAGTTGCCTCACTCAGGGGTCCCTCCACTGACAGTTTGGGGAGCACCGCTGGGCTAGGGGTCACCATAACTGCACCTCCAGCACTGATCACCAGATTGCTGCTTTCTGTCATCTCCATGTCCTCCGATTCACTGCCAGTGAGGGTCTCCATACCCCCCCGAGTTGCCTCACTCGGGGGTCCCTCTACTGACAGTTTGGAGGCAGAGTCTGCAGCCACTATAACCACCTCCGCTGCACCGCTAGCGGGGGCCGCCATTACCCCCCGAGTTGCGTCACTCGGGGGTCCCGCCGCCAGCGGTTTGGAGACTGGCACTCTGCTGAACTCCACTGGACCCCCCGCTCTCCGAACTGAAAGTCCAGGGGGGTCCAGGACACCTCCTCCGCCAGCCGCCGGGTCCACGAGCACAGCAGCCGCCTTCCGACTCCCCGGCACGTCCGCCGCTGGTACAGGGAGTCCTCCGCTTGCCGCCGCCGTCCGCTCCATCAGCTCCGGCTGCTTCGGCTGCTCCGTCAGACTCCCCGCACTCCGTCTCCCGGGCAGGCGCGCCAAAGGGACAGGGGGGTCCGGAGCTCCAGCCGCGCACACTTGCGGCCTCCGCGAACCGGCAGGTGGATCCCCGGCCTCGCGCTGCAGTCCTCCGGCAGGCAGGTTAGGCGGGTCAGGCGGGTCAGGCGGGACAGGAGCGACAGAACCCCTGCTCGATCCTCCAGCCCGGGGTCTGCCTCTCTTAGTCATGGTGCTGAAAGGCAGCAGCACCACAGCAAATCCTCAGCACCACAAACAGCAGGATCAGCAGCGATATCTTCCCCAGGAGGAATCAGCCTGCCTGGGGAAGCCCTCTCCCTGTCTCAGCAGCTCACCACCTCCTCCTAGGACACTCCTCTCCCAAAAGATTTGCTGCGGTGACAGAAGTTGATTTTGGTGCTTAATTTTGACACAGAACTCTCCAAAAATATATTTACCCATATGACAAATTCCATAAGCCCCAGACCTTAAAAATCGGCCAAAAATGTTGTTTTTTTTCAAAAAGCCCCAAATTCTGCTTAAAACTTTCGGTACACCATAAAAAAGATTTGCTGCAGTGACAGAAGTTGATTTTGGTGCTTAATTTTGACACAGAACTCTCCAGAAATATATTTACCCATATGAAAAATTCCGTAAGCACCGGACCTTAAAAATCAGTCAAATTTTTTTTTTTTCAAAAAGTCCTAAATTCTGCTTAAAACATTTGGTACACCTTTAAAAAGATTTGCTGTGGTGACAGAAGTTGATTTTGGTGCTTAACATTGACACAGTACTCTCCAAAATTATATTTACCCATATGAAAAATTCCATAAGCCCCAGACCTTAAAAATCGGCCAAAAATGTTTGTTTTTTTTCAAAAAGCCCCAAATTTAAAACTATCGGTACACCATAAAAAAGATTTGCTGCAGTGACAGAAGTTGATTTTGGTGCTTAATTTTGACACAGAACTCTCCAGAAATATTTTTACCCATATGAAAAATTCCATAAGCACCGAACCTTAAAAATTAGTCAAAATTTTGTTTTTTTCAAAAAGTCCCAAATTCTGTTTAAAACTTTTGGTACACCTTAAAAAAGATTTACTGCAGTGATAGAAGTTGATTTTGGTGCTTAATTTTGACACAGTACTCTCCAAAAATATATTTACCCATATGAAAAATTCCATAAGCCCCAAACCTTAAAAATCGGCCTAAATTTTTTTTTATAAAAGCCCCAAATTCTACTTAAAACTTTTGGTACACCATAAAAAAGATTTGCTGCAGTGACAGAAGTTGATTTTGGTGCTGAATTTTGACACAGAACTCTCCAGAAATATTTTTACCCATATGAAAAATTCCGTAAGCACCGGACCTTCAAAATCAGCCCCCCAATTTTTTTTTCAAGAAGTCCCAAATTCTGCTTTAAAATATTTGGTACACCTTAAAAAAGATTTGCTGCAGTGACAGAAGTTGATTTTGGTGCTTAATTTTGACACAGAACTCTCCAAAAATATATTTACCCATATGAAAAATTCCGTAAACCCCAGACCTTAAAAATCGGCCAAAAATGTTTTTTCTTTTTTTTGAAAAAGCCCCAAATTCTGCTTAAAATTTTAGGTACACCTCCAAAAAGATTTGCTGCAGTGACAATAGTTGATTCTGGTGCTTAATTTTTACACAGTACTCTCCAAAAATATATTTACCCATATGAAAAATTCCGTAAGCACCGGACCTTAAAAATCAGCCAAATTTTTTTTTTCAAAAAGCCCCAAATTCTGCTTAAAACTTTCGGTACATCTTACAAAAGATTTGCTACAGTGACAGAAGTTGATTTTGGTGCTTAACATTGACACAGTACTCTCCAAAAATATATTTACCCATATGAAAAATTCCATAAGCCCCAGACCTTAAAAATCGGCAAAAAATGTTTTTTTTTTTTCAAAAAGCCCCAAATTTAAAACTTTCGGTACACCATAAAAAAGATTTGCTGCAGTGACAGAAGTTGATTTTGGTGCTTAATTTTGACACAGTACTCTCCAAAAATATATTTACCCATATGAAAAATTCCATAAGCCCCGGACCTTAAAAATCAGCCCCCAATTTTTTTTTTCAAAAAGTCCCAAATTCTGCTTAAAACTTCTGGTACACCATAAAAAAGATTTCATGCGGTGACAGAAGTTGATTTTGGTGCTTAATTTTCACACAGAACTCTCCAAAAATATATTTACCCATATAAAAAATTCCATAAGCCCCAGACCTTAAAAATCGGGCAAATTTTTTTTTTTTTCAAAAAGCCCCAAATTCTGCTTAAAACTTTTGGTATACCTCCAAAAAGATTTGCTGCAGTGACAAAAGTTGATTCTGGTGCTTAATTTTGACACAGTACTCTCCAAAAATATATTTACCCATATGAAAAATTCCATAAGCCCCAAACCTTAAAAATCGGCTTAAATTTTTTTTTAAAAAAGCCCCAAATTCTGCTTAAAACTTTTGGAACACCATAAAAAAGATTTGCTGCAGTGACAGAAGTTGATTTTGGTGCTTAATTTTGACACAGAACTCTCCAGAAATACTTTTACCCATATGAAAAATTCCGTAAACCCCAGACCTTAAAAATCGGACAAAAATGCTTTTTTTTTATTTATTTTCAAAAAGCCCCGCATTCTGCTTAAAACTTTCGGTACATCTTACAAAAGATTTGCTACAGTGACAGAAGTTGATTTTGGTGCTTAACATTGACACAGTACTCTCCAAAAATATATTTACCCATATGAAAAATTCCATAAGCCCCAGACCTTAAAAATCGGCCAAAAATGTTTGTTTTTTTTCAAAAAGCCCCAAATTTAAAACTATCGGTACACCATAAAAAAGATTTGCTGCAGTGACAGAAGTTGATTTTGGTGCTTAATTTTGACACAGAACTCTCCAGAAATATTTTTACCCATATGAAAAATTCCATAAGCACCGAACCTTAAAAATTAGTCAAAATTTTGTTTTTTTCAAAAAGTCCCAAATTCTGTTTAAAACTTTTGGTACACCTTAAAAAAGATTTACTGCAGTGATAGAAGTTGATTTTGGTGCTTAATTTTGACACAGTACTCTCCAAAAATATATTTACCCATATGAAAAATTCCGTAAACCCCAGACCTTAAAAATCGGGCAAATTTTTTTTTTTCAAAAAGCCCCAAATTCTACTTAAAACTTTCGGTACATCTCCAAAAAGATTTGCTGCAGTGACAAAAGTTGATTCTGGTGCTTAATTTTGACACAGTACTCTCCAAAAATATGTTTACCCATATGAAAATTTCCATAAGCCCCAAACCTTAAAAATCGGCCAAATTTTTTTTTTAAAAAAGCCCCAAATTCTGCTTAAAACTTTTGGTACACCATAAAAAAGATTTGCTGCAGTGACAGAAGTTGATTTTGGTGCTTAATTTTGACACAGAACTCTCCAGAAATATTTTTACCCATATGAAAAATTCCGTAAGCACCGGACGTTCAAAATCAGCCCCCCAATTTTGTTTTTCAAAAAGTCCCAAATTCTGCTTTAAAATATTTGGTACACCTTAAAAAAGATTTGCTGCAGTGACAGAAGTTGATTTTCGTGCTTAATTTTGACACAGAACTCTCCAAAAATATATTTACCCATATGAAAAATTCCGTAAACCCCAGACCTTAAAAATCGGCCAAAAATGTTTTTTCTTTTTTTTGAAAAAGCCCCAAATTCTGCTTAAAATTTTAGGTACACCTCCAAAAAGATTTGCTGCAGTGACAATAGTTGATTCTGGTGCTTAATTTTGACACAGTACTCTCCAAAAATATATTTACCCATATGAAAAATTCCGTAAGCACCGGACCTTAAAAATTAGCCAAAATTTTTTTTTCAAAAAGCCCCAAATTCTGCTTAAAACTTTCGGTACATCTTACAAAAGATTTGCTACAGTGACAGAAGTTGATTTTGGTGCTTAACATTGACACAGTACTCTCCAAAAATATATTTACCCATATGAAAAATTCCATAAGCCCCAGACCTTAAAAATCGGCCAAAAATGTTTTTTATTTTCAAAAAGCCCCAAATTTAAAACTTTCGGTACACCATAAAAAAGATTTGCTGCAGTGACAGAAGTTGATTTTGGTGCTTAATTTTGACACAGAACTCTCCAGAAATATTTTTACCCATATGAAAAATTCCGTAAGCACCAGACCTTAAAAATCAGTCAAAATTTTTTTTTTTCAAAAAGTCTCAAATTCTGCTTAAAACTTTTGGTACACCTTAAAAAAGATTTGCTGCAGTGACAGAAGTTGATTTTGGTGCTTAATTTTGACACAGTACTCTCCAAAAATATATTTACCCATATGAAAAATTCCATAAGCCCCGGACCTTAAAAATCAGCCCCCAATTTTTTTTTTCAAAAAGTCCCAAATTCAAAACTATCGGTACACCATAAAAAAGAATTGCTGCAGTGACAGAAGTTGATTTTGGTGCTTAATTTTGACACAGAACTCTCCAGAAATATTTTTACCCATATGAAAAATTCCATAAGCACCGAACCTTAAAAATTAGTCAAAATTTTGTTTTTTTCAAAAAGTCCCAAATTCTGTTTAAAACTTTTGGTACACCTTAAAAAAGATTTACTGCAGTGATAGAAGTTGATTTTGGTGCTTAATTTTGACACAGTACTCTCCAAAAATATATTTACCCATATGAAAAATTCCATAAGCCCCAAACCTTAAAAATCGGCCTAAATTTTTTTTTAAAAAAGCCCCAAATTCTACTTAAAACTTTTGGTACACCATAAAAAAGATTTGCTGCAGTGACAGAAGTTGATTTTGGTGCTGAATTTTGACACAGAACTCTCCAGAAATATTTTTACCCATATGAAAAATTCCGTAAACCCCAGACCTTAAAAATCGGCCAAAATTGTTTTTTTTTTATTTCAAAAAGCCCCAAATTCTGCTTAAAACTTTCGGTATACCTCCAAAAGGATTTGCTGCAGTGACAAAAGTTGATTCTGGTGCTTAATTTTGACACAGTACTCTCCAAAAATATATTTACCCATATGAAAAATTCCATAAGCCCCGGACCTTAAAAATCAGCCCCCAATTTTTTTTTTCAAAAAGTCCCAAATTCTGCTTAAAACTTTTGGTACACCTTTAAAAAGATTTGCTGTGGTGACAGAAGTTGATTTTGGTGCTTAATTTTGACACAGAACTCTCCAAAAATATATTTACCCATATGACAAATTCCATAAGCCCCAGACCTTAAAAATCGGGCAAATTTTTTTTTTTTCAAAAAGCCCCAAATTCTGCTTAAAACTTTCGGTACACCTCCAAAAAGATTTGCTGCAGTGACAAAAGTTGATTCTGGTGCTTAATTTTGACACAGTACTCAACAAAAATATATTTACCCATATGAAAAATTCCATAAGCCCCAAACCTTAAAAATCGGCCAAATTTTTTTTTTTAAAAAGCCCCAAATTCTGCTTAAAACTTTTGGTACACCATAAAAAAGATTTGCTGCAGTGACAGAAGTTGATTTTGGTGCTTAATTTTGACAATGAACTCTCCAAAAATATATTTACCCATATGAAAAATTCCGTAAGCACCGGACCTTAAAAATCAGCCCCAAATTTTTTTTCCAAAAAGCCCCAAATTCTGCTTAAAACTTTCGGTACATCTTACAAAAGATTTGCTACAGTGACAGAAGTTGATTTTGGTGCTTAACATTGACACAGTACTCTCCAAAAATATATTTACCCATATGAAAAATTCCATAAGCCCCAGACCTTAAAAATCGGCCACAAATGTTTGTTTTTTTTCAAAAAGCCCCAAATTTAAAACTTTCGGTACACCATAAAAAAGATTTGCTGCAGTGACAGAAGTTGATTTTGGTGCTTAATTTTGACACAGAACTCTCCAGAAATATTTTTAACCATATGAAAAGTTCCGTAAGCACCGGACCTTAAAAATCAGTCAAAATTTTTTTTTTTTCAAAAAGTCCCAAATTCTGCTTAAAACATTTGGTACACCTTAAAAAAGATTTGCTGCAGTGACAGAAGTTGATTTTGGTGCTTAATTTTGACACAGAACTCTCCAAAAATATATTTACCCATATGAAAAATTCCGTAAACCCCAGACCTTAAAAATCGGGCAAATTTTTTTTTTTCAAAAAGCCCCAAATTCTGCTTAAAACTTTCGGTACATCTCCAAAAAGATTTGCTGCAGTGACAAAAGTTGATTCTGGTGCTTAATTTTGACACAGTACTCTCCAAAAATATATTTACCCATATGAAAAATTCCATAAGCCCCAAACCTTAAAAATCGGCCTACATTTTTTTAAAAAAAAGCCCCAAATTCTGCTTAAAACTTTCGGTACATCTTACAAAAGATTTGCTACAGTGACAGAAGTTGATTTTGGTGCTTAACATTGACACAGTACTCTCCAAAAATATATTTACCCATATGAAAAATTCCATAAGCCCCAGACCTTAAAAATCGGCCACAAATGTTTTTTTTTTTTCAAAAAGCCCCAAATTTAAAACTTTCGGTACACCATAAAAAAGATTTGCTGCAGTGACAGAAGTTGATTTTGGTGCTTAATTTTGACACAGAACTCTCCAGAAATATTTTTAACCATATGAAAAGCTCCGTAAGCACCGGACCTTAAAAATCAGTCAAAATTTTTTTTTTTCAAAAAGTCCCAAATTCTGCTTAAAACATTTGGTACACCTTAAAAAAGATTTGCTGCAGTGACAGAAGTTGATTTTGGTGCTTAATTTTGACACAGAACTCTCCAAAAATATATTTACCCATATGAAAAATTCCGTAAACCCCAGACCTTAAAAATCGGGCAAATTTTTTTTTTTCAAAAAGCCCCAAATTCTGCTTAAAACTTTCGGTACATCTCCAAAAAGATTTGCTGCAGTGACAAAAGTTGATTCTGGTGCTTAATTTTGACACAGTACTCTCCAAAAATATGTTTACCCATATGAAAATTTCCATAAGCCCCAAACCTTAAAAATCGGCCAAATTTTTTTTTTAAAAAAGCCCCAAATTCTGCATAAAACTTTTGGTACACCATAAAAAAGATTTGCTGCAGTGACAGAAGTTGATTTTGGTGCTTAATTTTGACACAGAACTCTCCAGAAATATTTTTACCCATATGAAAAATTCCGTAAGCACCGGACCTTCAAAATCAGCCCCCCAATTTTTTTTTTCAAAAAGTCCCAAATTCTGCTTTAAAATATTTGGTACACCTTAAAAAAGATTTGCTGCAGTGACAGAAGTTGATTTTCGTGCTTAATTTTGACACAGAACTCTCCAAAAATATATTTACCCATATGAAAAATTCCATAAGCCCCAGACCTTAAAAATCGGCCAAAAATGTTGTTTTTTTTCAAAAAGCCCCAAATTCTGCTTAAAACTTTCGGTACACCATAAAAAAGATTTGCTGCAGTGACAGAAGTTGATTTTGGTGCTTAATTATGACACAGAACTCTCCAGAAATATATTTACCCATATGAAAAATTCCGTAAGCACCGGACTTTAAAAATCAGTCAAAATTTTTTTTTTTCAAAAAGTCCTAAATTCTGCTTAAAACATTTGGTACACCTTTAAAAAGATTTGCTGTGGTGACAGAAGTTGATTTTGGTGCTTAATTTTGACACAGAACTCTCCAAAAATATATTTACCCATATGACAAATTCCATAAGCCCCAGACCTTAAAAATCGGGCAAATTTTTTATTTTTTTTTCAAAAAGCCCCAAATTCTGCTTAAAACTTTCGGTACACCTCCAAAAAGATTTGCTGCAGTGACAAAAGTTGATTCTGGTGCTTAATTTTGACACAGAACTCTCCAGAAATATATTTACCCATATGAAAAACTCCGTAAACCCCAGACCTTAAAAATCGGCCAAAATTTTTTTTCTCAAAAAGCCCCAAATTCTGCTTAAAACGTCTGGTACACCATAAAAAAGATTTCATGCGGTGACAGAAGTTGATTTAGGTGCTTAATTTTCACACAGAACTCTCCAAAAATATATTTACCCATATGAAAAATTCCGTAAACCCCAGACCTTAAAAATCGGGCAAATTTTTTTTTTTCAAAAAGCCCCAAATTTTGCTTAAAACTTTTGGTACACCTCCAAAAAGATTTGCTGCAGGGACAAAAGTTGATTCTGGTGCTTAATTTTGACACAGAACTCTCCAGAAATACTTTTACCCATATGACAAATTCCATATGCCCCAGACCTTAAAAATCGGGCAATTTTTTTTTTTTTTTCAAAAAGCCCCAAATTCTGCTTAAAACTTTCGGTACACCTCCAAAAAGATTTGCTGCAGTGACAAAAGTTGATTCTGGTGCTTAATTTTGACACAGAACACTCCAAAAATATATTTACCCATATGAAAAACTCCGTAAACCCCAGACCTTAAAAATCGGCCAAAATTTTTTTTTCTCAAAAAGCCCCAAATTTAAAACTTTCGGTACACCATAAAAAAGATTTGCTGCAGTGACAGAAGTTGATTTTGGTGCTTAATTTTGACACAGTACTCTCCAAAAATATATTTACCCATATGAAAAATTCCATAAGCCCCAAACCTTAAAAATCGGCCTAAATTTTTTTTTAAAAAAGCCCCAAATTCTACTTAAAACTTTTGGTACACCATAAAAAAGATTTGCTGCAGTGACAGAAGTTGATTTTGGTGCTGAATTTCGACACAGAAATCTCCAGAAATATTTTTACCCATATGAAAAATTCCGTAAACCCCAGACCTTAAAAATCGGCCAAAAATGTTTTTTTTTTATTTCAAAAAGCCCCAAATTCTACTTAAAACTTTCGGTATACCTCCAAAAGGATTTGCTGCAGTGACAAAACTTGATTCTGGTACTTAATTTTGACACAGTACTCTACAAAAATATATTTACCCATATGAAAAATTCCATAAGCCCCGGACCTTAAAAATCAGCCCCCAATTTTTTTTTTCAAAAAGTCCCAAATTCTGCTTAAAACTTTTGGTACACCTTTAAAAAGATTTGCTGTGGTGACAGAAGTTGATTTTGGTGCTTAATTTTGACACAGAACTCTCCAAAAATATATTTACCCATATGACAAATTCCATAAGCCCCAGACCTTAAAAATCGGGCAAATTTTTTTTTTTTTCAAAAAGCCCCAAATTCTGCTTAAAACTTTCGGTACACCTCCAAAAAGATTTGCTGCAGTGACAAAAGTTGATTCTGGTGCTTAATTTTGACACAGTACTCTCCAAAAATATATTTACCCATATGAAAAATTCCATAAGCCCTAAACCTTAAAAATCGGCCAAATTATTTTTTTTAAAAAGCCCCAAATTCTGCTTAAAATTTTTGGTACACCATAAAAAAGATTTGCTGCAGTGACAGAAGTTGATTTTGGTGCTTAATTTTGACAATGAACTCTCCAAAAAAATATTTACCCATATGAAAGATTCCGTAAGCAGCGGACCTTAAAAATCAGCCCCAAATTTTTTTTTCAAAAAGCCCCAAATTCTGCTTAAAACTTTCGGTACATCTTACAAAAGATTTGCTACAGTGACAGAAGTTGATTTTGGTGCTTAACATTGACACAGTACTCTCCAAAAATATATTTACCCATATGAAAAATTCCATAAGCCCCAGACATTAAAAATCGGCCAAAAATGTTTGTTTTTTTTCAAAAAGCCCCAAATTTAAAACTTTCGGTACACCATAAAAAAGATTTGCTGCAGTGACAGAAGTTGATTTTGGTGCTTAATTTTGACACAGAACTCTCCAAAAATATATTTACCCATATGAAAAATTCCGTAAATGCCAGACCTTAAAAATCGGCCAAAATTTTTTTTCTCAAAAAGCCCCAAATTCTGCTTAAAACTTCTGGTACACCTTAAAAAAGATTTCATGCGGTGACAGAAGTTGATTTTGGTGCTTAATTTTGACACAGAACTCTCCAAAAATATATTTACCCATATGAAAAATTCCATAAGCCGCGGACCTTAAAAATCAGCCCCCAATTTTTTTTTTTAAAATTCCCAAATTCTGCTTAAAACTTTTGGTACACCTTAAAATAGATTTGCTGTGGTGACAGAAGTTGATTTTGGTGCTTAATTTTGACACAGAACTCTCCAAAAATATATTTACCCATATGACAAATTCCGTAAGCCCCAGACCTTAGAAATCGGCCAAAATTTTTTTTTTTTTTTCAAAAAGCCCCAAATTCTGCTTAAAACTTTCGGTACACCATAAAAAAGATTTGCTGCAGTGACAGAAGTTGATTTTGGTGCTTAATTTTGACACAGAACTCTCCAGAAATATTTTTAACCTTATGAAAAATTCCGTAAGCACCGGACCTTAAAAATCAGTCAAAATTTTTTTTTCTTCAAAAAGTCCCAAATTCTGCTTAAAACTTTTGGTACACCTTAAAAAAGATTTGCTGCAGTGACAGAAGTTGATTTTGGTGCTTAATTTTGACACAGAACTCTCCAAAAATATATTTACCCATATGAAAAATTCCATAAGCCCCGGACCTTAAAAATCAGCCCCAAATTTTTTTTTTTCAAAAAGTCCCAAATTCTGCTTAAAACTTTTGGTACACCTTAAAAAAGATTTGCTGTGGTGACAGAAGTTGATTTTGGTGCTTAATTTTGACACAGAACTCTCCAAAAATATATTTACCCATATGACAAATTCCATAAGCCCCAGACCTTAAAAATCGGCCAAAAATGTTGTTTTTTTTCAAAAAGCCCCAAATTCTGCTTAAAACTTTCGGTACACCATAAAAAGATTTGCTGCAGTGACAGAAGTTGATTTTGGTGCTTAATTTTGACACAGAACTCTCCAGAAATATATTTACCCATATGAAAAATTCCGTAAGCACCGGACCTTAAAAATCAGTCAAAATTTTATTTTTTTCAAAAAGTCCTAAATTCTGCTTAAAACATTTGGTACACCTTTAAAAAGATTTGCTGTGGTGACAGAAGTTGATTTTGGTGCTTAATTTTGACACAGAACTCTCCAAAAATATATTTACCCATATGACAAATTCCATAAGCCCCAGACCTTAAAAATCGGGCAAATTTTTTTTTTTTTTTTCAAAAAGCCCCAAATTCTGCTTAAAACTTTCGGTACACCTCCAAAAAGATTTGCTGCAGTGACAAAAGTTGATTCTGGTGCTTAATTTTGACACAGAACTCTCCAAAAATATATTTACCCATATGAAAAACTCCGTAAACCCCAGACCTTAAAAATCGGCCAAAATTTTTTTTCTCAAAAAGCCCCAAATTCTGCTTAAAACATCTGGTACACCATAAAAAAGATTTCATGCGGTGACAGAAGTTGATTTTGGTGCTTAATTTTCACACAGAACTCTCCAAAAATATATTCACCCATATGAAAAATTCCGTAAACCCCAGACCTTAAAAATCGGGCAATTTTTTTTTTTCAAAAAGCCCCAAATTTTGCTTAAAACTTTTGGTACACCTCCAAAAAGATTTGCTGCAGTGACAAAAGTTGATTCTGGTGCTTAATTTTGACACAGTACTCTCCAAAAATATATTTACCCATATGAAAAATTCCATAAGCCCCAAACCTTAAAAATCTGCCTAAATTTTTTTTAAAAAAAGCCCCAAATTCTGCTTAAAACTTTTGGAACACCATAAAAAAGATTTGCTGCAGTGACAGAAGTTGATTTTGGTGCTTAATTTTGACACAGAACTCTCCAGAAATATTTTTAACCATATGAATAGTTCCGTAAGCACCGGACCTTAAAAATCAGTCAAAATTTTTTTTTTTTCAAAAAGTCCCAAATTCTGCTTAAAACATTTGGTACACCTTAAAAAAGATTTGCTGCAGTGACAGAAGTTGATTTTGGTGCTTAATTTTGACACAGAACTCTCCAAAAATATATTTACCCATATGAAAAATTCCGTAAACCCCAGACCTTAAAAATCGGGCAAAATTTTTTTTTTTCAAAAAGCCCCAAATTCTGCTTAAAACTTTCGGTACATCTCCAAAAAGATTTGCTGCAGTGACAAAAGTTGATTCTGGTGCTTAGTTTTGACACAGTACTCTCCAAAAATATGTTTACCCATATGAAAATTTCCATAAGCCCCAAACCTTAAAAATCGGCCAAATTTTTTTTTTTAAAAAGCCCCAAATTCTCCTTAAAACTTTTGGTACACCATAAAAAAGATTTGCTGCAGTGACAGAAGTTGATTTTGGTGCTTAATTTTGACACAGAACTCTCCAGAAATATTTTTACCCATATGAAAAATTCCGTAAGCACCGGACCTTCAAAATCAGCCCCCCAATTTTTTTTTTCAAAAAGTCCCAAATTCTGCTTTAAAATATTTGGTACACCTTAAAAAAGATTTGCTGCAGTGACAGAAGTTGATTTTGGTGCTTAATTTTGACACAGAACTCTCCAAAAATATATTTACCCATATGAAAAATTCCGTAAACCCCAGACCTTAAAAATCGGCCAAAAATGTTTTTTCTTTTTTTTGAAAAAGCCCCAAATTCTGCTTAAAATTTTAGGTACACCTCCAAAAAGATTTGCTGCAGTGACAATAGTTGATTCTGGTGCTTAATTTTGACACAGAACTCTCCAGAAATACTTTTACCCATATGAAAAATTCCGTAAACCACAGACCTTAAAAATCGGCCAAAAATGGTTTTTTTTTTCAAAAAGCCCCAAATTTAAAACTTTTGGTACACCTTAAAAAAGATTTGCTGCAGTGACAGAAGTTGATTTTGGTGCTTAATTTTGACACAGAACTCTCCAAAAATATATTTACCCATATGAAAAATTCCGTAAATGCCAGACCTTAAAAATCGGCCAAAATTTTTTTTCTCAAAAAGCCCCAAATTCTGCTTAAAACTTTTGGTACACCTTAAAATAGATTTGCTGTGGTGACAGAAGTTGATTTTGGTGCTTAATTTTGACACAGAACTCTCCAAAAATATATTTACCCATATGACAAATTCCGTAAGCCCCAGACCTTAGAAATCGGCCAAAATTTTTTTTTTTTTTCAAAAAGCCCCAAATTCTGCTTAAAACTTTCGGTACACCATAAAAAAGATTTGCTGCAGTGACAGAAGTTGATTTTGGTGCTTAATTTTGACACAGAATTCTCCAGAAATATTTTTAACCTTATGAAAAATTCCGTAAGCACCGGACCTTAAAAATCAGTCAAAATTTTTTTTTCTTCAAAAAGTCCCAAATTCTGCTTAAAACTTTTGGTACACCTTAAAAAAGATTTGCTGCAGTGACAGAAGTTGATTTTGGTGCTTAATTTTGACACAGAACTCTCCAAAAATATATTTACCCATATGAAAAATTCCATAAGCCCCGGACCTTAAAAATCAGCCCCCAATTTTTTTTTTTCAAAAAGTCCCAAATTCTGCTTAAAACTTTTGGTACACCTTAAAAAAGATTTGCTGTGGTGACAGAAGTTGATTTTGGTGCTTAATTTTGACACAGAACTCTCCAAAAATATATTTACCCATATGACAAATTCCATAAGCCCCAGACCTTAAAAATCGGCCAAAAATGTTGTTTTTTTTCAAAAAGCCCCAAATTCTGCTTAAAACTTTCGGTACACTATAAAAAAGATTTGCTGCAGTGACAGAAGTTGATTTTGGTGCTTAATTTTGACACAGAACTCTCCAGAAATATATTTACCCATATGAAAAATTCCGTAAGCACCGGACCTTAAAAATCAGTCAAAATTTTTTTTTTTTTCAAAAAGTCCTAAATTCTGCTTAAAACATTTGGTACACCTTTAAAAAGATTTGCTGTGGTGACAGAAGTTGATTTTGGTGCTTAATTTTGACACAGAACTCTCCAAAAATATATTTACCCATATGACAAATTCCATAAGCCCCAGACCTTAAAAATCGGGCAAATTTTTTTTTTTTTTTTCAAAAAGCCCCAAATTCTGCTTAAAACTTTCGGTACATCTCCAAAAAGATTTGCTGCAGTGACAAAAGTTGATTCTGGTGCTTAATTTTGACACAGTACTCTCCAAAAATATGTTTACCCATATGAAAATTTCCATAAGCCCCAAACCTTAAAAATCGGCCAAATTTTTTTTTTTAAAAAGCCCCAAATTCTCCTTAAAACTTTTGGTACACCATAAAAAAGATTTGCTGCAGTGACAGAAGTTGATTTTGGTGCTTAATTTTGACACAGAACTCTCCAGAAATATTTTTACCCATATGAAAAATTCCGTAAGCACCGGACCTTCAAAATCAGCCCCCAAATTTTTTTTTTCAAAAAGTCCCAAATTCTGCTTTAAAATATTTGGTACACCTTAAAAAAGATTTGCTGCAGTGACAGAAGTTGATTTTGGTGCTTAATTTTGACACAGAACTCTCCAAAAATATATTTACCCATATGAAAAATTCCGTAAACCCCAGACCTTAAAAATCGGCCAAAAATGTTTTTTCTTTTTTTTGAAAAAGCCCCAAATTCTGCTTAAAATTTTAGGTACACCTCCAAAAAGATTTGCTGCAGTGACAATAGTTGATTCTGGTGCTTAATTTTGACACAGAACTCTCCAGAAATACTTTTACCCATATGAAAAATTCCGTAAACCACAGACCTTAAAAATCGGCCAAAAATGGTTTTTTTTTTCAAAAAGCCCCAAATTTAAAACTTTTGGTACACCTTAAAAAAGATTTGCTGCAGTGACAGAAGTTGATTTTGGTGCTTAATTTTGACACAGTACTCTCCAAAAATATATTTACCCATATGAAAAATTCCATAAGCCCCGGACCTTAAAAATCAGCCCCCAATTTTTTTTTTCAAAAAGTCCCAAATTCTGCTTAAAACTTTTGGTACACCTTTAAAAAGATTTGCTGTGGTGACAGAAGTTGATTTTGGTGCTTAATTTTGACACAGAACTCTCCAAAAATATATTTACCCATATGACAAATTCCATAAGCCCCAGACCTTAAAAATCGGGCAAATTTTTTTTTTTTTTCAAAAAGCCCCAAATTCTGCTTAAAACTTTCGGTACACCTCCAAAAAGATTTGCTGCAGTGAGAAAAGTTGATTCTGGTGCTTAATTTTGACACAGAACTCTCCAAAAATATATTTACCCATATGAAAAACTCCGTAAACCCCAGACCTTAAAAATCGGCCAAAATTTTTTTTTCTCAAAAAGCCCCAAATTCTGCTTAAAACTTCTGGTACACCATAAAAAAGATTTCATGCGGTGACAGAAGTTGATTTTGGTGCTTAATTTTCACACAGAACTCTCCAAAAATATATTTACCCATATGAAAAATTCCATAAGCCCCAAACCTTAAAAATCGGCTTAAATTTTTTTTTAAAAAAGCCCCAAATTCTGCTTAAAACTTTTGGAACACCATAAAAAAGATTTGCTGCAGTGACAGAAGTTGATTTTGGTGCTTAATTTTGACACAGAACTCTCCAGAAATACTTTTACCCATATGAAAAATTCCGTAAACCACAGACCTTAAAAATCGGATAAAAATGTGTTTTTTTTTTTTTTTTCAAAAAGCCCCGCATTCTGCTTAAAACTTTCGGTACACCTTACAAAAGATTTGCTACAGTGACAGAAGTTGATTTTGGTGCTTAACATTGACACAGTACTCTCCAAAAATATATTTACCCATATGACAAATTCCATAAGCCCCAGACCTTAAAAATCGGCCAAATTTTTTTTTTTAAAAAGCCCCAAATTTTGCTTAAAATTTTTGGTACACCATAAGAAAGATTTGCTGCAGTGACAGAAGTTGATTTTGGTGCTTAATTTTGACAATGAACTCTCCAAAAATATATTTACCCATATGAAAGATTCCGTAAGCACCGGACCTTAAAAATCAGCCCCAAATTTTTTTTTCAAAAAGCCCCAAATTCTGCTTAAAACTTTCGGTACATCTTACAAAAGATTTGCTACAGTGACAGAAGTTGATTTTGGTGCTTAACATTGACACAGTACTCTCCAAAAATATATTTACCCATATGAAAAATTCCATGAGCCCCAGACATTAAAAATCGGCCAAAAATGTTTGGTTTTTTTCAAAAAGCCCCAAATTTAAAACTTTCGGTACACCATAAAAAAGATTTGCTGCAGTGACAGAATATGCTTCTTTATTTTAACTTGCAACAAAGATATATATATATACAATAATTACATATATAAAAAATAAATAAATAAATAGATAAAATATATATATACACAAAATCAAATATCAACATAACGATACACAATATTACTCCATATTATGCCTTATAACCAAAAGAAAACTTTACCAATCCTAATAATAAACAACTTATCTCCTATGAGAAAAAGTAAGCAAGGATTTTAGAACAACAACTACCTTAACCACTATCTATTTATATATATATATATATATATTTTTTTTTTTTTTTTATATATTATACATGTATATATACACAGCAAACCATAAAACAATACAAAAACTTTAACTACTATCTATCTTATCTAATCCTACCCATCACCAATACACACCACCTCAGGTAGATGTATGTAAAACCTTTTCAACAAAAACCAAAAAATAGAATAAAAAATCTACAGGGAGTGAAAGGACAGAAAAGAAACCCAGCTGAACAAGAAGAAACTTTCAACCACCCACTCAAGGGGGTTTCAAACGGCCCCACCACTGTGACCATCTGACAGCATCCAGTCTCCCCTTATCCAGATCCATCATCTTTTTCACCTCTTGCATAATCATACCTACCACCACATCACAGGGGAGGACCTTCCTTCGAATAGATACCTGGCACCGTGCATTCCACGTGTGATACCTAACAGCTAAACTAACTAAAAAAATTGTGGTCAAATTAAAGTCACCGTATCTTCTGACTACCCCATAAGCCCACTCAGGGTAACTAAGACCCGAAAGGCACGGGATACCAATGGCCTTTGAAACCTCCTCATAAACCTTTACATTAAAAGGACACTCAAGCAGGAAGTGGTCCATCGTCTCCTCCACCCCTGGACATTCCTCCCGTGGGCAGCCACGTTCACTGGCACTTCGCCACCTGAGGTTCCCTCCAACATAAAGCCTCCCATGAAAAGTGAGCCAGGCAATATCTTTGAACTTGGGCGGTAACCTTTGTGAATTTAACAAAACCAATCCAGCCGAAGCGACATTACCTGGACAGTCCCTCAGTGACAGCGGAACATGAAAGTGGGTGTGCAAAATTCTTCTCTCCAACTCCCTCCTAGAGAAGTTTTTGACTTCACCCACTCCCACGTCATATCGCTTTATCACCTTCAAGCTCTGGATGACGTAGATCGGGAGGTAACCATGACGAATCCGGAAACTTCTCACTTGGCCTCCATCTATCCAGAATCTGAGGAAGGGAAACACCCATGGTCTAAATCCCTCTACCCACCGAGGAGGAGTGTCTAAAAACATGCTCCCAATGTTAAGCTTTAAAAAAGCTGTAACAAAAAAGATCACTGGGTTTACCATGTTCAAACCCCCATCTTTCCTCGGTCTGTAGGTGATACCCCTCTTCACTATATTGATCCTGTTCTTCCACAACAAGAGGAAGAACAAGGAATTCAATCTGGACCACAAAGATTGTGGCAAAAAACACACGTAACTGACATACAAAAAAATCGGGATCAGGTAAGTTTTGCACAAGTCAACCCTTTCCCTCAAAGACAATTTCCATCTTTTCCAACTCTCTACCTTCTTGGTAGCATCTTCCAGCTTGTTAACCCAATTTAGGGAGGCATAATCTCCATGATCAAATTTGATACCAAGAATTTTAATCTGATCGTTGACCTGAGGGAAGCTGTCCGGAAGAGGAAAAGGCTCCCCCTCCTCCCCCATCCAGAAAACATCACACTTTTCTCAGTTTACTCTGGAGCACGAAGCCTCAGAGTACTCGCAAATGAGGTGTTCTATGCCACGGGCCTCTGCCTACGAGGACAGAACCACCGTGACATCATCTGCGTAAGCCACCACCCTCAATGCAAACTCCGGACACAGCTGCACCCCCCCTACAGTCCCACACTCTACCCTCCTAACGAAGGGATCGATTGCAAAGACATACAGGAGGGGGCTCAGGGGACACCCCTGATGAACACCCGAGCCTACACCAAAGGTAGGGCCCACCCAACCGTTTACCAGTGGAAAGCTTTCAGCCATACGATAGATCGTCTGTAACCAATTAACCACCCTCTCTGGAAGACCATACCATCTCAGTAGAGCCCAAAGGTACTCATGATTCACTCGGTCAAAAGCTTTAGACTGATCCAATGCCAGTAAGTACTTTCCCCACTTCTCAGCCCTGCACCGCTCAATGGCCTCCCGGACACCAAGGACAGCACTAAAAGTGCTACGACCCTTCACCGTACAGTGCTGAGAAGGAGAAAGCAACAGCTCAGAAAACTCTGAAAGCCTGTTAAACAGTACCTTTGCCAAAATCTTCCTGTCTGTATTGAGAAGGGCTATGGGGCGCCAGTTCTCAATACGAGACGAGTCCTTCCCTTTGGACAGCAAAATAAGCGCAGATAACCTCATGGAAGGAGGGAGGACTCCCTCATCCAGGCTCTCATTAAAAACTTCCACAAGGCGGGGAATCAGGAGGTCAGCAAAGGTCTTATAAAATTCAGATGTTAAACCATCTGGTCCTGGTGATTTCTTGGGGTTTAAACCCATTATCGCCTTCCTAACTTCCTCTGCGGTTATATCACTTGCCAAGGAGTCAAGAGAGGCACCCTGAGAACTCAGACCAGGGGTTCCCCTCAGAAATTCCTCCATCCTCTCCCTGATGAGTGGCTGCTCAGACAGAAGATCAGAATAGTAGGACACAATAACATCCAGAATGCCTTCCTTGTCAGTACGAAGAACACCCTGTCCGTCCACCAGTCCTCTGACATGTTTGGCGTCGACTGACCTCCTACAGCTCTGGTAGGGATCAGGCGAGTGGTACATACCATAATCTCTTTCCAAAACCAAGGATGCCAATCGGTTATATTGGAACTCTTTCATCTGAGCCTTCACTCGGGAGATTTCCCCATCATCTCCCTCCTCAGAGATCAGGAAATCCAATTTCCTTCTCAGATTACGGTAGATATTTTGCTTTATCAAGTTTTTCCTAGCTATAAGGCCACGGAAAAATTTGCAGGTTCTCTTTTTAATCACCTCCCACCACTCAGACCTACTCCAACCAGCCTCCAGAAGTGTCTCCTGAGATTGAAAGAAGACCCTGAAGGACTGCCTAACTCTCTCTTCTTCCAGGAGTTCAGAGTTCAAACGCCACAGACCCCGCCCCTTCTGAGGGGTTTCTGAAGCATTCAAAGTTACTGAGAGCAAACCGTGATCGGAAAATTCCACCAACCTCACCCCAAGGGATGAAGTCTTGGAAGTCTCCTTAACAAAAAACCTATCTATCCTAGACCTACGACTACCACTAAAGTAGGTGAAACCCGTGAGGTCTGGGGAGTGACGAATATGCACATCCACCAAACCAGCCTGTCTAACCATGCTAACTAAAAAATTGGAATCATAGCCCAGGGGTCTCCTTGAGCCTCCCCTGTCTTTTGGCCTAACAACAGTATTAAAATCACCACCAAAGACGACCTGCTGGGCTGTAAAAAGAAAAGGTTTTATCTCCATAAAGAGACTTTTCCTATCACCTGGTGTCTGTGGCCCATACACATTAATTAATCTCACATCTTGTCCCTTTATGTTGACATCCAAAATCATACATCTACCTGCTTGCAATTCAATAACCTTGTGCACAGTTACCATATCAGAAAAAAGGACTGCCACCCCACCGTATGGCTCGGCCGCAAGAGACCAGTAAGAAGGACCCCTCCTCCACTCCTGCTTCGCCTTGTGGAGGATATCCAATTTACTAATCCTAGTCTCTTGCAAAAATAAAACATCAACATCAATCGTATTGAAAAAATCAAAGGCCATCATACGAGCACATTCGGACAACACGGAAGCCACATTAATCGTGGCACATCGTATAGGATGAGGATCCATGTTTCTAGGTTATGGAATATTACAAGACCTTGCTTACTTTTACATACCATCACCAAAAAACAAGTCTTAACACTGCACGCCAGCCCCCTGTGGGCCAGCCACACCACCGCTTGTGGCATCCCCACCCCCCTCCCTTCCACCCCCAGAGGGTACACCACCCTCCTCAGGGATCCCAGGGTCAGGGGCCTTGGCCACAAACTTTATGACCTGGCAGTGTACCCCACCACCAGTGCCACTTGGCCCGACCTCCGAGCTCTGGGATGACTCCACATCAGTCTCTTTGACTACCTCCTGCTGAACCGCCACTGTCTCCTCCATTGCCACCACCTCCTCCTTTCTCCTTTCCACCACCCTTCTTTCCATCGGGGCCAGAGTTTCCTTATTTACCGCCTCTTCCCCCACCTCCGGGATTGACTCCCTTCTTTTTTTCCCGTCCCGGTGCCTCTCACTTTCTTTAAAAGACCTCTTTGTTTTTCTTTTGTTTTTTTTTGACACCAGATAACACTCTCCATCTTTCCTTATGATTTCCTCCTCATCAGAGGAGAAAACATCAAATTTATTTGATAACACCACTTGTGTTTCTGCATCTTTCTCTTTTATCCCCTTCCCTCCCCGCCTAACCTCCTGAAATGTCTCCTCCATTACCTCCTCCCTACTTTCAACATTTACCACCTCATCCTGCTCTATACCCTCTTCTTCTACCTCATTCACCACCTCACTCACCACCACACTACTACCCACCACCTGTTCTAACACCACATTGTGACTGGCTTTCGGACATCTGCTATAAGGGTGCCCCTCCACCCCACACAAATTGCACCTGACAGTGTGACAATCTCTAGACCAGTGACCCACACCCCCACACAAAGAACACTTCACCACAGTGCACTCGGAACTAACGTGACGGTGATCACCACACTTAAAACATGTCCTCGGCTGCCCAGGATAAAAACACTGAACCCTGTCCCTACCTATATAGGCAGCCGAGGGCACATGCACACACCCCCTTTCAGAATACCTCAACCTAATTCCTACTTCCCACGCCCCTCCCCACACACCCAACACATAACCAGCCTTTGTTACCCCCGATTCAAGATCACAAAATCTCTTAAGCCAAAAGGCAATATCCTCTGGAGGTAATGATTCATTTCTGACTAGGATCGTAGCTTTGACCCTGTCCTGCCTGGTGACCAGGTTAACCACATACTTCTCAAATGGGTCCTTGGATCTGCACGCCTGCCACTTCACCCAGAAAACCTGCAGACCCTGGTACGGTACAAAGCTCAAGTCATACTCCAGGGTCCGCACTGGGTGAATGCAGGCGTACAGATCTGCTGCACCGAACCCCAGGCTGAACACCATTTTAAGGAAAGCCTCTCTACTTGGGGCTTCCCCTGGAGCAATCCACTTAAATTGAACAAGGTTCCTTCTTTTGCCAACACCTCCAGGCGTAGGTGCAGCATATGACACATTATTTGCTCTTTGTCTAGTAACCACACTGGCATAAGACAGAACACCCGGAGCTGATTTAGACTGCCTCTCACCTCTCGAGACCATGTCTTTTTCTATTGCAGCGGCAGCCACTCTAGCCCTTTCAGGGACTAGCATTTTATCACCATATATAGTTTCAATCACCTTTCTTTGTTCAGCCGAAAGAGTCTCTTTATTCAGTATCGGCATTCCCTGTGCCAATATTGGACGGCTGACTGATACAGATGACACCCCTGGCACTTCCTCAGGAGCCTTATCCTGATGGGATTCCCCCTCCATGCCAGCTTCTACCAATACTGCTGCCTGAATCAGCTCAGAATCCATGGCCTCAGTGCAATCAGGGATAGTAGCTGCCAGTTCCCCCACAGGTACTGTTGCTCCGCCTATAGGGACCAGGGGGACCAGGGTAACAATTTGGGCACCCCCACTCCCAATCCCCCCAGTCTCCTTTGCATCATCGCTTACCTTATCAACTGGCTCCCCCTGCACTCTCCGACCAGCATCCTCGGACGGCTGAGCCTCCACAGCAGCTGAAGACGGAACCTCCTCCTGTTCTGACTTAACCACCTCCATGTCACTCATAGAGGTAGATTCCGATTTGATCATCTTTTTTTTTATTTTCTTTAAATATTCCAAGCGGTCCTTAGCATTTCCCAATGAAACGGACAAAGCTGTAATTTCCTCTTTAAAAGACCATCTGTCCCAGGTAGCGCTAACATTTCTTTTTCTCTTTTTTTCGCTTAGCTTGTTGCTCAGCTTCCTAATCTCTTTTTGAAGCTGATCCATGCTCAAAGCAGCATACACGTCATCTTCTTCATCCGCAGACACTTGGTCCTCCTCCACCATCTTCTCCCCTTTTGCGGCACCCCCCGCTTCACTGCCAGTGGGGGCCACCATCTCCCCCTGAGTTGCCTCACTCAGGGGTCCCTCCACTGACAGTTTGGGGAGCACCGCTGGGCTAGGGGTCACCATAACTGCACCTCCAGCACTGATCACTAGATTGCTGCTTTCTGTCATCTCCATGTCCTCCGATTCACTGCCAGTGAGGGTCTCCATACCCCCCCGAGTTGCCTCACTCGGGGGTCCCTCTACTGACAGTTTGGAGGCAGAGTCTGCAGCCACTATAACCACCTCCGCTGCACCGCTAGCGGGGGCCGCCATTACCCCCCGAGTTGCGTCACTCGGGGGTCCCGCCGCCAGCGGTTTGGAGACTGGCACTCTGCTGAACTCCACTGGACCCCCCGCTCTCCGAACTGAAAGTCCAGGGGGGTCCAGGACACCTCCTCCGCCAGCCGCCGGGTCCACGAGCACAGCAGCCGCCTTCCGACTCCCCGGCACGTCCGCCGCTGGTACAGGGAGTCCTCCGCTTGCCGCCGCCGTCCGCTCCATCAGCTCCGGCTGCTTCGGCTGCTCCGTCAGACTCCCCGCACTCCGTCTCCCGGGCAGGCGCGCCAAAGGGACAGGGGGGTCCGGAGCTCCAGCCGCGCACACTTGCGGCCTCCGCGAACCGGCGGGTGGATCCCCGGCCTCGCGCTGCAGTCCTCTGGCAGGCAGGTTAGGCGGGTCAGGCGGGTCAGGCGGGACAGGAGCGACAGAACCCCTGCTCGATCCTCCAGCCCGGGGTCTGCCTCTCTTAGTCATGGTGCTGAAAGGCAGCAGCACCACAGCAAATCCTCAGCACCACAAACAGCAGGATCAGCAGCGATATCTTCCCCAGGAGGAATCAGCCTGCCTGGGGAAGCCCTCTCCCTGTCTCAGCAGCTCACCACCTCCTCCTAGGACACTCCTCTCCCAAAAGATTTGCTGCGGTGACAGAAGTTGATTTTGGTGCTTAATTTTGACACAGAACTCTCCAAATATATATTTACCCATATGACAAATTCCATAAGCCCCAGACCTTAAAAATCGGCCAAAAATGTTGTTTTTTTTCTAAAAGTCCCAAATTCTGCTTAAAACTTTCGGTACACCTTTAAAAAGATTTGCTGTGGTGACAGAAGTTGATTTTGGTGCTTAATTTTGACACAGAACTCTCCAAAAATATATTTACCCATATGACAAATTCCATAAGCCCCAGACCTTAAAAATCGGGCAAATTTTTTTTTTTTTTCAAAAAGCCCCAAATTCTGCTTAAAACTTTCGGTACACCTCCAAAAAGATTTGCTGCAGTGACAAAAGTTGATTCTGGTGCTTAATTTTGACACAGTACTCTCCAAAAATATATTTACCCATATGAAAAATTCCATAAGCCCCAGACATTAAAAATCGGCCAAAAATGTTTGTTTTTTTTCAAAAAGCCCCAAATTTAAAACTTTCGGTACACCATAAAAAAGATTTGCTGCAGTGACAGAAGTTGATTTTGGTGCTTAATTTTGACACAGAACTCTCCAAAAATATATTTACCAATATGAAAAATTCCGTAAATGCCAGACCTTAAAAATCGGCCAAAATTTTTTCTCAAAAAGCCCCAAATTCTGCTTAAAACTTCTGGTACACCTTAAAAAAGATTTCATGCGGTGACAGAAGTTGATTTTGGTGCTTAATTTTGACACAGAACTCTCCAAAAATATATTTACCCATATGAAAAATTCCATAAGCCCCGGACCTTAAAAATCAGCCCCCAATATTTTTTTTTCAAAAAGTCCCAAATTCTGCTTAAAACTTTTGGTACACCTTAAAATAGATTTGCTGTGGTGACAGAAGTTGATTTTGGTGCTTAATTTTGACACAGAACTCGCCAAAAATATATTTACCCATATGACAAATTCCGTAAGCCCCAGACCTTAGAAATCGGCCAAAAATGTTGTTTTTTTCAAAAAGCCCCAAATTCTGCTTAATACTTTTGGTACACCATAAAAAAGATTTGCTGCAGTGACAGAAGTTGATTTTGGTGCTTAATTTTGACACAGAACTCTCCAGAAATATTTTTAACCTTATGAAAAATTCCGTAAGCACCGGACCTTAAAAATCAGTCAAAATTTTTTTTTCTTCAAAAAGTCCCAAATTCTGCTTAAAACTTTTGGTACACCTTAAAAAAGATTTGCTGCAGTGACAGAAGTTGATTTTGGTGCTTAATTTTGACACAGAACTCTCCAAAAATATATTTACCCATATGACAAATTCCATAAGCCCCAGACCTTAAAAATCGGCCAAAAATGTTGTTTTTTTTCAAAAAGCCCCAAATTCTGCTTAAAACTTTCGGTACGCCATTAAAAAGATTTGCTGCAGTGACAGAAGTTGATTTTGGTGCTTAATTTTGACACAGAACTCTCCAAAAATATATTTACCCATATGAAAAATCCCGTAAACCCCAGACCTTAAAAATCGGGCAAAATTTTTTTTTTCAAAAAGCCCCAAATTCTGCTTAAAACTTTCAGTACACCTCCAAAAAGATTTCCTGCAGTGACAAAAGTTGATTTTGGTGCTTAATTTTGACACAGTACTCTCCAAAATTATGTTTACCCATATGAAAAATTCCATAAGCCCCAAACCTTAAAAATCGGCCAAATTTTTTTTTTAAAAAAGCCCCAAATTCTGCTTAAAACTTTTGGTACACCATAAAAAAGATTTGCTGCAGTGACAGAAGTTGATTTTGGTGCTTAATTTTGACACAGAACTCTCCAGAAATATTTTTACCCATATGAAAAATTCCGTAAGCACCGGACCTTCAAAATCAGCCCCCCAATTTTTTTTTTCAAAAAGTCCCAAATTCTGCTTAAAAATATTTGGTACACCTTAAAAAAGATTTGCTGCAGTGACAGAAGTTGATTTTGGTGCTTAATTTTGACACAGAACTCTCCAAAAATATATTTACCCATATGAAAAATTCCGTAAACCCCAGACCTTCAAAATCGGCCAAAAATGTTTTTTCTTTTTTTTGAAAAAGCCCCAAATTCTGCTTAAAATTTTCGGTACACCTCCAAAAAGATTTGCTGCAGTGACAATAGTTGATTCTGGTGCTTAATTTTGACACAGTACTCTCCAAAAATATATTTACCCATATGAAAAATTCCGTAAGCACCGGACCTTAAAAATCAGCCAAAATTTTTGTTTCAAAAAGCCCCAAATTCTGCTTAAAACTTTCGGTACATCTTACAAAAGATTTGCTACAGTGACAGAAGTTGATTTTGGTGCTTAACATTGACACAGTACTCTTCAAAAATATATTTACCCATATGAAAAATTCCATAAGCCCCAGACCTTAAAAATCGGCCAAAAATGTTTTTTTTTTCAAAAAGCCCCAAATTTAAAACTTTCGGTACACCATAAAAAAGATTTGCTGGAGTGACAGAAGTTGATTTTGGTGCTTAATTTTGACACAGAACTCTCCAGAAATATTTTTACCCATATGAAAAATTCATTAAGCACCGGACCTTAAAAATCAGTCAAAATTTTTTTCAAGAAGTCTCAAATTCTGCTTAAAACTTCTGGTACACAATAAAAAAGATTTCATGCGGTGACAGAAGTTGATTTTGGTGCTTAATTTTCACACAGAACTCTCCAAAAATATATTTACCCATATGAAAAATTCCGTAAACCCCAGACCTTAAAAATCGGGCAATTTTTTTTTTTTTTCAAAAAGCCCCAAATTCTGCTTAAAACTTTTGGTACACATTAAAAAAGATTTGCTGCAGTGACAGAAGTTGATTTTGGTGCTTAATTTTGACACAGTACTCTCCAAAAATATATTTACCCATATGAAAAATTCCATAAGCCCCTAACCTTAAAAATCGGCCTAAATTTTTTTTAAAAAAAGCCCCAAATTCTACTTAAAACTTTTGGTACACCTTAAAAAAGATTTCCTGCAGTGACAGAAGTTGATTTTGGTGCTTAATTTTGACACAGAACTCTCCAGAAATATTTTTACCCATATGAAAAATTTCTTAAGCACCGGACCTTAAAAATCAGTCAAAATTTTTTTCAAAAAGTCTCAAATTCTGCTTAAAACTTCTGGTACACAATAAAAAAGATTTCATGCGGTGACAGAAGTTGATTTTGGTGCTTAATTTTCACACAGAACTCTCCAAAAATATATTTACCCATATGAAAAATTCCGTAAACCCCAGACCTTAAAAATCGGGCAAATTTTTTTTTTTTTCAAAAAGCCCCAAATTCTGCTTAAAACTTTTGATACACATTAAAAAGATTTGCTGCAGTGACAGAAATTGATTTTGGTGCTTAATTTTGACACAGTACTCTCCAAAAATATATTTACCCATATGAAAAATTCCGTAAACCCCAGACCTTAAAAATCGGCCAAAAATGTTTTTTCTTATTTAAAAAAGCCCCAAATTCTGCTTAAAACTTTCGGTACACCTCCAAAAGGATTTGCTGCAGTGACAAAAGTTGATTCTGGTGCTTAATTTTGACACAGAACTCTCCTGAAATATTTTTACCCATATGAAAAATTCCGTAAACCCCAGACCTTAAAATTCGGCCAAAAATGTTTTTTTTTATTTAAAAAAGCCCCAAATTCTGCTTAAAACTTTCGGTACACCTCCAAAAGGATTTGCTGCAGTGACAAAAGTTGATTCTGGTGCTTAATTTTGACACAGTACTCTCCAAAAATATATTTACCCATATGAAAAATTCCATAAACCCCGGACCTTAAAAATCAGCCCCCATATTTTTTTTTTCAAAAAGTCCCAAATTCTGCTTAAAACTTTTGGTACACCTTTAAAAAGATTTGCTGTGGTGACAGAAGTTGATTTTGGTGCTTAATTTTGACACAGAACTCTCCAAAAATATATTTACCCATATGACAAATTCCATAAGCCCCAGACCTTAAAAATCGGACAAAAATGTTTTTTTTTTTCAAAAAGCCCAAAATTCTGCTTAAAACTTTCGGTACACCATAAAAAATATTTGCTGCAGTGACAGAAGTTGATTTTGGTGCTTAATTTTGACACAGAACTCTCCAGAAATATTTTTACCCATATGAAAAATTCCATAAGCAACTGACCTTAAAAATCAGTCCAAAATTTTTTTTTTCTAAAAGTCCCAAATTCTGCTTAAAACTTTTGGTACACCTTTAAAAAGATTTGCTGTGGTGACAGAAGTTGATTTTGGTGCTTAATTTTGACACAGAACTCTCCAAAAATATATTTACCCATATGACAAATTCCATAAGCCCCAGACCTTAAAAATCGGACAAAAATGTTTTTTTTTTCAAAAAGCCCCAAATTCTGCTTAAAACTTTCGGTACACCATAAAAAATATTTGCTGCAGTGACAGAAGTTGATTTTGGTGCTTAATTTTGACACAGAACTCTCCAAAAATATATTTACCCATATGACAAATTCCATAAGCCCCAGACCTTAAAAATCGGACAAAAATGTTTTTTTTTTCAAAAAGCCCCAAATTCTGCTTAAAACTTTCGGTACACCATAAAAAATATTTGCTGCAGTGACAGAAGTTGATTTTGGTGCTTAATTTTGACACAGAACTCTCCAGAAATATTTTTACCCATATGAAAAATTCTGTAAACCCCAGACCTTAAAAATCGGCCAAAAATGTTTTTTTTTATTTAAAAAAGTCCCAAATTCTGCTTAAAACTTTCGGTACACCTCCAAAAGGATTTGCTGCAGTGACAAAAGTTGATTCTGGTGCTTAATTTTGACACAGTACTCTCCAAAAATATATTTACCCATATGAAAAATTCCGTAAGCACCGGACCTTAAAAATCAGCCAAAATTTTTGTTTCAAAAAGCCCCAAATTCTGCTTAAAACTTTCGGTACATCTTACAAAAGATTTGCTACAGTGACAGAAGTTGATTTTGGTGCTTAACATTGACACAGTACTCTTCAAAAATATATTTACCCATATGAAAAATTCCATAAGCCCCAGACCTTAAAAATCGGCCAAAAATGTTTTTTTTTTCAAAAAGCCCCAAATTTAAAACTTTCGGTACACCATAAAAAAGATTTGCTGGAGTGACAGAAGTTGATTTTGGTGCTTAATTTTGACACAGAACTCTCCAGAAATATTTTTACCCATATGAAAAATTCCTTAAGCACCGGACCTTAAAAATCAGTCAAAATTTTTTTCAAAAAGTCTCAAATTCTGCTTAAAACTTCTGGTACACAATAAAAAAGATTTCATGCGGTGACAGAAGTTGATTTTGGTGCTTAATTTTCACACAGAACTCTCCAAAAATATATTTACCCATATGAAAAATTCCGTAAACCCCAGACCTTAAAAATCGGGCAATTTTTTTTTTTTTTCAAAAAGCCCCAAATTCTGCTTAAAACTTTTGGTACACATTAAAAAAGATTTGCTGCAGTGACAGAAGTTGATTTTGGTGCTTAATTTTGACACAGTACTCTCCAAAAATATATTTACCCATATGAAAAATTCCATAAGCCCCTAACCTTAAAAATCGGCCTAAATTTTTTTTAAAAAAAGCCCCAAATTCTACTTAAAACTTTTGGTACACCTTAAAAAAGATTTCCTGCAGTGACAGAAGTTGATTTTGGTGCTTAATTTTGACACAGAACTCTCCAGAAATATTTTTACCCATATGAAAAATTTCTTAAGCACCGGACCTTAAAAATCAGTCAAAATTTTTTTCAAAAAGTCTCAAATTCTGCTTAAAACTTCTGGTACACAATAAAAAAGATTTCATGCGGTGACAGAAGTTGATTTTGGTGCTTAATTTTCACACAGAACTCTCCAAAAATATATTTACCCATATGAAAAATTCCGTAAACCCCAGACCTTAAAAATCGGGCAAATTTTTTTTTTTTTCAAAAAGCCCCAAATTCTGCTTAAAACTTTTGATACACATTAAAAAGATTTGCTGCAGTGACAGAAGTTGATTTTGGTGCTTAATTTTGACACAGTACTCTCCAAAAATATATTTACCCATATGAAAAATTCCATAAGCCCCTAACCTTAAAAATCGGCCTAAATTTTTTTTAAAAAAAGCCCCAAATTCTACTTAAAACTTTTGGTACACCTTAAAAAAGATTTCCTGCAGTGACAGAAGTTGATTTTGGTGCTGAATTTTGACACAGAACTCTCCTGAAATATTTTTACCCATATGAAAAATTCCGTAAACCCCAGACCTTAAAAATCGGCCAAAAATGTTTTTTCTTATTTAAAAAAGCCCCAAATTCTGCTTAAAACTTTCGGTACACCTCCAAAAGGATTTGCTGCAGTGACAAAAGTTGATTCTGGTGCTTAATTTTGACACAGAACTCTCCTGAAATATTTTTACCCATATGAAAAATTCCGTAAACCCCAGACCTTAAAATTCGGCCAAAAATGTTTTTTTTTATTTAAAAAAGCCCCAAATTCTGCTTAAAACTTTCGTTACACCTCCAAAAGGATTTGCTGCAGTGACAAAAGTTGATTCTGGTGCTTAATTTTGACACAGTACTCTCCAAAAATATATTTACCCATATGAAAAATTCCATAAACCCCGGACCTTAAAAATCAGCCCCCATATTTTTTTTTTCAAAAAGTCCCAAATTCTGCTTAAAACTTTTGGTACACCTTTAAAAAGATTTGCTGTGGTGACAGAAGTTGATTTTGGTGCTTAATTTTGACACAGAACTCTCCAAAAATATATTTACCCATATGACAAATTCCATAAGCCCCAGACCTTAAAAATCGGACAAAAATGTTTTTTTTTTTCAAAAAGCCCAAAATTCTGCTTAAAACTTTCGGTACACCATAAAAAATATTTGCTGCAGTGACAGAAGTTGATTTTGGTGCTTAATTTTGACACAGAACTCTCCAGAAATATTTTTACCCATATGAAAAATTCCATAAGCAACTGACCTTAAAAATCAGTCCAAAATTTTTTTTTTCTAAAAGTCCCAAATTCTGCTTAAAACTTTTGGTACACCTTTAAAAAGATTTGCTGTGGTGACAGAAGTTGATTTTGGTGCTTAATTTTGACACAGAACTCTCCAAAAATATATTTACCCATATGACAAATTCCATAAGCCCCAGACCTTAAAAATCGGACAAAAATGTTTTTTTTTTCAAAAAGCCCCAAATTCTGCTTAAAACTTTCGGTACACCATAAAAAATATTTGCTGCAGTGACAGAAGTTGATTTTGGTGCTTAATTTTGACACAGAACTCTCCAGAAATATTTTTACCCATATGAAAAATTCTGTAAACCCCAGACCTTAAAAATCGGCCAAAAATGTTTTTTTTTATTTAAAAAAGTCCCAAATTCTGCTTAAAACTTTCGGTACACCTCCAAAAGGATTTGCTGCAGTGACAAAAGTTGATTCTGGTGCTTAATTTTGACACAGAACTCTCCTGAAATATTTTTACCCATATGAAAAATTCCGTAAACCCCAGACCTTAAAAATTGGCCAAAAATGTTTTTTTTTATTTAAAAAAGCCCCAAATTCTGCTTAAAACTTTCGGTACACCTCCAAAAGGATTTGCTGCAGTGACAAAAGTTGATTCTGGTGCTTAATTTTGACACAGAACTCTCCAAAAATATATTTACCCATATGACAAATTCCATAAGCCCCAGACCTTAAAAATCGGGCAATTTTTTTTTTTTTTTCAAAAAGCCCCAAATTCTGCTTAAAACTTTCGGTACACCTCCAAAAAGATTTGCTGCAGTGACAAAAGTTGATTCTGGTGCTTAATTTTGACACAGTACTCTCCAAAAATATATTTACCCATATGAAAAATTCCATAAGCCCCAGACATTAAAAATCGGCCAAAAATGTTTTTTTTTTTTCAAAAAGCCCCAAATTTAAAACTTTCGGTACACCATAAAAAAGATTTGCTGCAGTGACAGAAGTTGATTTTGGTGCTTAATTTTGACACAGAACTCTCCAAAAATATATTTACCAATATGAAAAATTCCGTAAATGCCAGACCTTAAAAATCGGCCAAAATTTTTTCTCAAAAAGCAGCAAATTCTGCTTAATACTTTCGATACACCATAAAAAAGATTTGCTGCAGTGACAGAAGTTGATTTTGGTGCTTAATTTTGACACAGAACTCTCCAGAAATATTTTTAACCTTATGAAAAATTCCGTAAGCACCGGACCTTAAAAATCAGTCAAAATTTTTTTTTCTTCAAAAAGTCCCAAATTCTGCTTAAAACTTTTGGTACACCTTAAAAAAGATTTGCTGCAGTGACAGAAGTTGATTTTGGTGCTTAATTTTGACACAGAACTCTCCAAAAATATATTTACCCATATGAAAAATTCCATAAGCCCCGAACCTTAAAAATCAGCCCCAAATTTTTTTTTTTCAAAAAGTCCCAAATTCTGCTTAAAACTTTTGGTACACCTTAAAAAAGATTTGCTGTGGTGACAGAAGTTGATTTTGGTGCTTAATTTTGACACAGAACTCTCCAAAAATATATTTACCCATATGACAAATTCCATAAGCCCCAGACCTTAAAAATCGGCCAAAAATGTTGTTTTTTTTCAAAAAGCCCCAAATTCTGCTTAAAACTTTCGGTACACCATAAAAAAGATTTGCTGCAGTGACAGAAGTTGATTTTGGTGCTTAATTTTGACACAGAACTCTCCAGAAATATATTTACCCATATGAAGAATTCCGTAAGCACCGGACCTTAAAAATCAGTCAAATTTTTTTTTTTTCAAAAAGTCCTAAATTCTGCTTAAAACATTTGGTACACCTTAAAAAAGATTTCCTGCAGTGACAGAAGTTGATTTTGGTGCTTAATTTTGACACAGAACTCTCCAAAAATATATTTACCCATATGAAAAATCCCGTAAACCCCAGACCTTAAAAATCGGGCAAAATTTTTTTTTTCAAAAAGCCCCAAATTCTGCTTAAAACTTTCAGTACACCTCCAAAAAGATTTGCTGCAGTGACAAAAGTTGATTTTGGTGCTTAATTTTGACACAGTACTCTCCAAAATTATGTTTACCCATATGAAAAATTCCATAAGCCCCAAACCTTAAAAATCGGCCAAATTTTTTTTTTAAAAAAGCCCCAAATTCTGCTTAAAACTTTTGGTACACCATAAAAAAGATTTGCTGCAGTGACAGAAGTTGATTTTGGTGCTTAATTTTGACACAGAACTCTCCAGAAATATTTTTACCCATATGATAAATTCCGTAAGCACCGGACCTTCAAAATCAGCCCCCCAATTTTTTTTTTCAAAAAGTCCCAAATTCTGCTTAAAAATATTTGGTACACCTTAAAAAAGATTTGCTGCAGTGACAGAAGTTGATTTTGGTGCTTAATTTTGACACAGAACTCTCCAAAAATATATTTACCCATATGAAAAATTCCGTAAACCCCAGACCTTCAAAATCGGCCAAAAATGTTTTTTCTTTTTTTTGAAAAAGCCCCAAATTCTGCTTAAAATTTTCGGTACACCTCCAAAAAGATTTGCTGCAGTGACAATAGTTGATTCTGGTGCTTAATTTTGACACAGTACTCTCCAAAAATATATTTACCCATATGAAAAATTCCGTAAGCACCGGACCTTAAAAATCAGCCAAAATTTTTGTTTCAAAAAGCCCCAAATTCTGCTTAAAACTTTCGGTACATCTTACAAAAGATTTGCTACAGTGACAGAAGTTGATTTTGGTGCTTAACATTGACACAGTACTCTTCAAAAATATATTTACCCATATGAAAAATTCCATAAGCCCCAGACCTTAAAAATCGGCCAAAAATGTTTTTTTTTTTTTCAAAAAGCCCCAAATTTAAAACTTTCGGTACACCATAAAAAAGATTTGCTGGAGTGACAGAAGTTGATTTTGGTGCTTAATTTTGACACAGAACTCTCCAGAAATATTTTTACCCATATGAAAAATTCCTTAAGCACCGGACCTTAAAAATCAGTCAAAAATTTTTTTTTTCAAAAAGTCTCAAATTCTCCTTAAAACTTCTGGTACACAATAAAAAAGATTTCATGCGGTGACAGAAGTTGATTTTGGTGCTTAATTTTCACACAGAACTCTCCAAAAATATATTTACCCATATGAAAAATTCCGTAAACCCCAGACCTTAAAAATCGGGCAAATTTTTTTTTTTTTTCAAAAAGCCCCAAATTCTGCTTAAAACTTTTGGTACACATTAAAAAAGATTTGCTGCAGTGACAGAAGTTGATTTTGGTGCTTAATTTTGACACAGTACTCTCCAAAAATATATTTACCCATATGAAAAATTCCATAAGCCCCTAACCTTAAAAATCGGCCTAAATTTTTTTTAAAAAAAGCCCCAAATTCTACTTAAAACTTTTGGTACACCTTAAAAAAGATTTCCTGCAGTGACAGAAGTTGATTTTGGTGCTGAATTTTGACACAGAACTCTCCTGAAATATTTTTACCCATATGAAAAATTCCGTAAACCCCAGACCTTAAAAATCGGCCAAAAATGTTTTTTCTTATTTAAAAAAGCCCCAAATTCTGCTTAAAACTTTCGGTACACCTCCAAAAGGATTTGCTGCAGTGACAAAAGTTGATTCTGGTGCTTAATTTTGACACAGAACTCTCCTGAAATATTTTTACCCATATGAAAAATTCCGTAAACCCCAGACCTTAAAATTCGGCCAAAAATGTTTTTTTTTTATTTAAAAAAGCCCCAAATTCTGCTTAAAACTTTCGGTACACCTCCAAAAGGATTTGCTGCAGTGACAAAAGTTGATTCTGGTGCTTAATTTTGACACAGTACTCTCCAAAAATATATTTACCCATATGAAAAATTCCATAAACCCCGGACCTTAAAAATCAGCCCCCATATTTTTTTTTTCAAAAAGTCCCAAATTCTGCTTAAAACTTTTGGTACACCTTTAAAAAGATTTGCTGTGGTGACAGAAGTTGATTTTGGTGCTTAATTTTGACACAGAACTCTCCAAAAATATATTTACCCATATGACAAATTCCATAAGCCCCAGACCTTAAAAATCGGACAAAAATGTTTTTTTTTTTCAAAAAGCCCAAAATTCTGCTTAAAACTTTCGGTACACCATAAAAAATATTTGCTGCAGTGACAGAAGTTGATTTTGGTGCTTAATTTTGACACAGAACTCTCCAGAAATATTTTTACCCATATGAAAAATTCCATAAGCAACTGACCTTAAAAATCAGTCCAAAATTTTTTTTTTAAAAAGTCCCAAATTCTGCTTAAAACATTTGGTACACCTTAAAAAAGATTTGCTGCAGTGACAGAAGTTGATTTTGGTGCTTAATTTTGACACAGACCTCTCCAAAAATATATTTACCCATATGAAAAATTCCGTAAACCCCAGACCTTAAAAATCGGGCAAAATTTTTTTTTTTTTCAAAAAGCCCCAAATTCTGCTTTAAACGATCGGTACACCTCCAAAAAGATTTGCTGCAGTGACAATAGTTGATTCTGGTGCTTAATTTTGACACAGAACTCTCCAAAAATATATTTACCAATATGTAAAATTCCGTAAACCCCAGACCTTAAAAATCGGGCAAAATTTTTTTTTTCAAAAAGCCCCAAATTCTGCTTAAAACTTTTGGTACACCTTAAAAAAGATTTGCTGTAGTGACAGAAGTTGATTTTGGTGCTTAATTTTGACACAGTACTCTCCAAAAATATATTTACCCATATGAAAAATTCCATAAGCCCCAACCTTAAAAATCGGCCTAAATTTTTTTTAAAAAAAGCCCCAAATTCTACTTAAAACTTTTGGTACACCATAAAAAAGATTTGCTGCAGTGACAGAAGTTGATTTTGGTGCTGAATTTTGACACAGAACTCTCCTGAAATATTTTTACCCATATGAAAAATTCCGTAAACCCCAGACCTTAAAAATCGGCCAAAAATGTTTTTTCTTATTTAAAAAAGCCCCAAATTCTGCTTAAAACTTTCGGTACACCTCCAAAAGGATTTGCTGCAGTGACAAAAGTTGATTCTGGTGCTTAATTTTGACACAGAACTCTCCTGAAATATTTTTACCCATATGAAAAATTCCGTAAACCCCAGACCTTAAAATTCGGCAAAAAATATTTTTTTTTTATTTAAAAAAGCCCCAAATTCTGCTTAAAACTTTCGGTACACCTCCAAAAGGATTTGCTGCAGTGACAAAAGTTGATTCTGGTGCTTAATTTTGACACAGAACTCTCCTGAAATATTTTTACCCATATGAAAAATTCCGTAAACCCCAGACCTTAAAATTCGGCAAAAAATATTTTTTTTTTATTTAAAAAAGCCCCAAATTCTGCTTAAAACTTTCGGTACACCTCCAAAAGGATTTGCTGCAGTGACAAAAGTTGATTCTGGTGCTTAATTTTGACACAGTACTCTCCAAAAATATATTTACCCATATGAAAAATTCCATAAACCCCGGACCTTAAAAATCAGCCCCCATATTTTTTTTTTCAAAAAGTCCCAAATTCTGCTTAAAACTTTTGGTACACCTTTAAAAAGATTTGCTGTGGTGACAGAAGTTGATTTTGGTGCTTAATTTTGACACAGAACTCTCCAAAAATATATTTACCCATATGACAAATTCCATAAGCCCCAGACCTTAAAAATCGGACAAAAATGTTTTTTTTTTTCAAAAAGCCCAAAATTCTGCTTAAAACTTTCGGTACACCATAAAAAATATTTGCTGCAGTGACAGAAGTTGATTTTGGTGCTTAATTTTGACACAGAACTCTCCAGAAATATTTTTACCCATATGAAAAATTCCATAAGCAACTGACCTTAAAAATCAGTCCAAAATTTTTTTTTTCTAAAAGTCCCAAATTCTGCTTAAAACTCTTGGTACACCTTTAAAAAGATTTGCTGTGGTGACAGAAGTTGATTTTGGTGCTTAATTTTGACACAGAACTCTCCAAAAATATATTTACCCATATGACAAATTCCATAAGCCCCAGACCTTAAAAATCGGACAAAAATGTTTTTTTTTTCAAAAAGCCCCAAATTCTGCTTAAAACTTTCGGTACACCATAAAAAATATTTGCTGCAGTGACAGAAGTTGATTTTGGTGCTTAATTTTGACACAGAACTCTCCAGAAATATTTTTACCCATATGAAAAATTCTGTAAACCCCAGACCTTAAAAATCGGCCAAAAATGTTTTTTTTTATTTAAAAAAGTCCCAAATTCTGCTTAAAACTTTCGGTACACCTCCAAAAGGATTTGCTGCAGTGACAAAAGTTGATTCTGGTGCTTAATTTTGACACAGAACTCTCCTGAAATATTTTTACCCATATGAAAAATTCCGTAAACCCCAGACCTTAAAAATCGGCCAAAAATGTTTTTTTTTATTTAAAAAAGCCCCAAATTCTGCTTAAAACTTTCGGTACACCTCCAAAAGGATTTGCTGCAGTGACAAAAGTTGATTCTGGTGCTTAATTTTGAAACAGTACTCTCCAAAAATATATTTACCCATATGAAAAATTCCATAAACCCCGGACATTAAAAATCAGCCCCCATATTTTTTTTTTCAAAAAGTCCCAATTTCTGCTTAAAACTTTTGGTACACCTTTAAAAAGATTTGCTGTGGTGACAGAAGTTGATTTTGGTGCTTAATTTTGACACAGAACTCTCCAAAAATATATTTACCCATATGACAAATTCCATAAGCCCCAGACCTTAAAAATCGGACAAAAATGTTTTTTTTTTTCAAAAAGCGCCAAATTCTGCTTAAAACTTTCGGTACACCATAAAAAATATTTGCTGCAGTGACAGAAGTTGATTTTGGTGCTTAATTTTGACACAGAACTCTGCAGAAATATTTTTACCCATATGAAAAATTCCGTAAGCAACTGACCTTAAAAATCAGTCCAAAATTTTTTTTTTTAAAAAGTCCCAAATTCTGCTTAAAACATTTGGTACACCTTAAAAAAGATTTGCTGCAGTGACAGAAGTTGATTTTGGTGCTTAATTTTGACACAGACCTCTCCAAAAATATATTTACCCATATGAAAAATTCCGTAAACCCCAGACCTTAAAAATCGGGCAAAATTTTTTTTTTTTCAAAAAGCCCCAAATTCTGCTTTAAACGATCGGTACACCTCCAAAAAGATTTGCTGCAGTGACAATAGTTGATTCTGGTGCTTAATTTTGACAAAGAACTCTCCAAAAATATATTTACCAATATGTAAAATTCCGTAAACCCCAGACCTTAAAAATCGGGCAAAATTTTTTTTTTCAAAAAGCCCCAAATTCTGCTTAAAACTTTTGGTACACCTTAAAAAAGATTTGCTGCAGTGACAGAAGTTGATTTTGGTGCTTAATTTTGACACAGTACTCTCCAAAAATATATTTACCCATATGAAAAATTCCATAAGCCCCAAACCTTAAAAATCGGCCTAAATTTTTTTTTAAAAAAGCACCAAATTCTACTTAAAACTTTTGGTACACCATAAAAAAGATTTGCTGCAGTGACAGAAGTTGATTTTGGTGCTGAATTTTGACACAGAACTCTCCTGAAATATTTTTACCCATATGAAAAATTCCGTAAACCCCAGACCTTAAAAATCGGCCAAAAATGTTTTTTTTTATTTAAAAAAGCCCCAAATTCTACTTAAAACTTTCGGTACACCTCCAAAAGGATTTGCTGCAGTGACAAAAGTTGATTCTGGTGCTTAATTTTGAGACAGTACTCTCCAAAAATATATTTACCCATATGAAAAATTCCATAAACCCCGGACCTTAAAAATCAGCCCCCAATTTTTTTTTTTCAAAAAGTCCCAAATTCTGCTTAAAACTTTTGGTACACCTTTAAAAAGATTTGCTGTGGTGACAGAAGTTGATTTTGGTGCTTAATTTTGACACAGAACTCTCCAAAAATATATTTACCCATATGACAAATTCCATAAGCCCCAGACCTTAAAAATCGGACAAAAATTTTGTTTTTTTTCAAAAAGCCCCAAATTCTGCTTAAAACTTTCGGTACACCATAAAAAATATTTGCTGCAGTGACAGAAGTTGATTTTGGTGCTTAATTTTGACACAGAACTCTCCAGAAATATTTTTACCCATATGAAAAATTCCGTAAGCACCTGACCTTAAAAATCAGTCCAAAATTTTTTTTTTTCAAAAAGTCCCAAATTCTGCTTAAAACATTTGGTACACCTTAAAAAAGATTTGCTGCAGTGACAGAAGTTGATTTTGGTGCTTAATTTTGACACAGAACTCTCCAAAAATATATTTACCCATATGAAAAATTCCGTAAACCCCAGACCTTAAAAATCGGGCAAAATTTTTTTTTTTTCAAAAAGCCCCAAATTCTGCTTTAAACGGTCGGTACACCTCCAAAAAGATTTGCTGCAGTGACAATAGTTGATTCTGGTGCTTAATTTTGACACAGTACTCTCCAAAAATATATTTACCCATATGAAAAATTCCGTAAGCACCGGACCTTAAAAATCAGTCAAAATTTTTTTTTCTTCAAAAAGTCCCAAATTCTGCTTAAAACTTTTGGTACACCTTAAAAAAGTTTGCTGCAGTGACAGAAGTTGATTTTGGTGCTTAATTTTGACACAGAACTCTCCAAAAATATATTTACCCATATGAAAAATTCCATAAGCCCCGGACCTTAAAAATCAGCCCCCAATTTTTTTTTTTCAAAAAGTCCCAAATTCTGCTTAAAACTTTTGGTACACCTTAAAAAAGATTTGCTGTGGTGACAGAAGTTGATTTTGGTGCTTAACTTTGACACAGAACTCTCCAAAAATATATTTACCCATATGACAAATTACATAAGCCCCAGACCTTAAAAATTGGCCAAAAATGTTGTTTTTTTTCAAAAAGCCCCAAATTCTGCTTAAAACTTTCGGTACACCATAAAAAAGATTTGCTGCAGTGACAGAAGTTGATTTTTGTGCTTAATTTTGACACAGAACTCTCCAGAAATATATTTACCCATATGAAAAATTCCGTAAGCACCGGACCTTAAAAATCAGTCAAAATTTTTTTTTTTTCAAAAAGTCCTAAATTCTGCTTAAAACATTTGGTACACCTTAAAAAAGATTTGCTGCAGTGACAGAAGTTGATTTTGGTGCTTAATTTTGACACAGTACTCTCCAAAATTATGTTTACCCATATGAAAAATTCCATAAGCCCCAAACCTTAAAAATCGGCCAAATTTTTTTTTAAAAAAAGCCCCAAATTCTGCTTAAAACTTTTGGTACACCATAAAAAAGATTTGCTGCAGTGACAGAAGTTGATTTTGGTGCTTAAATTTGACACAGAACTCTCCAGAAATATTTTTACCCATATGAAAAATTCCGTAAGCACCGGACCTTCAAAATCAGCCCCCCAATTTTTTTTTTCAAAAAGTCCCAAATTCTGCTTAAAAATATTTGGTACACCTTAAAAAAGATTTGCTGCAGTGACAGAAGTTGATTTTGGTGCTTAATTTTGACACAGAACTCATCAAAAATATATATACCCATATGAAAAATTCCGTAAACCCCAGACCTTAAAAATCGGCCAAAAATGTTTTTTCTTTTTTTTGAAAAAGCCCCAAATTCTGCTTAAAATTTTCGGTACACCTCCAAAAAGATTTGCTGCAGTGACAATAGTTGATTCTGGTGCTTAATTTTGACACAGTACTCTCCAAAAATATATTTACCCATATGAAAAATTCCGTAAGCACCGGACCTTAAAAATCAGCCAAAATTTTTTTTTCAAAAAGCCCTAAATTCTGCTTAAAACTTTCGGTACATCTTACAAAAGATTTGCTACAGTGACAGAAGTTGATTTTGGTGCTTAACATTGACACAGTACTCTCCAAAAATATATTTACCCATATGAAAAATTCCATAAGCCCCAGACGTTAAAAATCGGCCAAAAATGTTTTTTTTTTTTTCAAAAAGCCCCAAATTTAAAACTTTCGGTACACCATAAAAAAGATTTGATGCAGTGAGAGAAGTTGATTTTGGTGCTTAATTTTGACACAGAACTCTCCAGAAATATTTTTACCCATATGAAAAATTCCTTAAGCACCGGACCTTAAAAATCAGTCAAAATTTTTTTTTTTCAAAAAGTCTCAAATTCTGCTTAAAACTTCTGGTACACCATAAAAAAGATTTCATGCGGTGACAGAAGTTGATTTTGGTGCTTAATTTTCACACAGAACTCTCCAAAAATATATTTACCCATATGAAAAATTCCGTAAACCCCAGACCTTAAAAATCGGGCAATTTTTTTTTTTTTTCAAAAAGCCCCAAATTCTGCTTAAAACTTTTGGTACACCTTAAAAAAGATTTGCTGCAGTGACAGAAGTTGATTTTGGTGCTTAATTTTGACACAGTACTCTCCAAAAATATATTTACCCATATGAAAAATTCCATAAGCCCCAAACCTTAAAAATCGGCCTAAATTTTTTTTTAAAAAAGCACCAAATTCTACTTAAAACTTTTGGTACACCATAAAAAAGATTTGCTGCAGTGACAGAAGTTGATTTTGGTGCTAAATTTTGACACAGAACTCTCCTGAAATATTTTTACCCATATGAAAAATTCCGTAAACCCCAGACCTTAAAAATCGGCCAAAATTTTTTTTTTTTATTTAAAAAAGCCCCAAATTCTGCTTTAAACTTTCGGTACACCTCCAAAAGGATTTGCTGCAGTGACAAAAGTTGATTCTGGTGCTTAATTTTGACACAGTACTCTCCAAAAATATATTTACCCATATGAAAAATTCCATAAACCCCGGACCTTAAAAATCAGCCCCCATATTTTTTTTTTAAAAAGTCCCAAATTCTGCTTAAAACTTTTTTTACACCTTTAAAAAGATTTGCTGTGGTGACAGAATATGCTTCTTTATTTTAACTTGCAACAAAGATATATATATATATATACAATAATTACATATATAAAAAATAAATAAATAAATAGATAAAATATATATATACACAAAATCAAATATCAACATAAGGATACACAATATTACTCCATATTATGCCTTATAACCAAAAGAAAACTTTACCAATCCTAATAATAAACAACTTATCTCCTATGAGAAAAAGTAAGCAAGGATTTTAGAACAACAACTACCTTAACCACTATCTATATATATATTTTTTTTTTATATATTATATATGTATATATACACAGCAAACCATAAAACAATACAAAAAACTTTAACTACTATCTATCTTATCTAATCCTACCCATCACCAATACACACCACCTCAGGTAGATGTATGTAAAACCTTTTCAACAAAAACCAAAAAATAGAATAAAAAATCTACAGGGAGTGAAAGGACAGAAAAGAAACCCAGCTGAACAAGAAGAGACTTTCAACCACCCACTCAAGGGGGTTTCAAACGGCCCCACCACTGTGACCATCTGACAGCATCCAGTCTCCCCTTATCCAGATCCATCATCTTTTTCACCTCTTGCATAATCATACCTACCACCACATCACAGGGGAGGACCTTCCTTCGAATAGATACCTGGCACCGTGCATTCCACGTGTGATACCTAACAGCTAAACTAACTAAAAAAATTGTGGTTAAATTAAAGTCACCGTATCTTCTGACTACCCCATAAGCCCACTCAGGGTAACTAAGACCCGAAAGGCACGGGATACCAATGGCCTTTGAAACCTCCTCATAAACCTTTACATTAAAAGGACACTCAAGCAGGAAGTGGTCCATCGTCTCCTCCACCCCTGGACATTCCTCCCGTGGGCAGCCACGTTCACTGGCACTTCGCCACCTGAGGTTCCCTCCAACATAAAGCCTCCCATGAAAAGTGAGCCAGGCAATATCTTTGAACTTGGGCGGTAACCTTTGTGAATTTAACAAAACCAATCCAGCCGAAGCGACATTACCTGGACAGTCCCTCAGTGACAGCGGAACATGAAAGTGGGTGTGCAAAATTCTTCTCTCCAACTCCCTCCTAGAGAAGTTTTTGACTTCACCCACTCCCACGTCATATCGCTTTATCACCTTCAAGCTCTGGATGACGTAGATCGGGAGGTAACCATGACGAATCCGGAAACTTCTCACTTGGCCTCCATCTATCCAGAATCTGAGGAAGGGAAACACCCATGGTCTAAATCCCTCTACCCACCGAGGAGGAGTGTCTAAAAACATGCTCCCAATGTTAAGCTTTAAAAAAGCTGTAACAAAAAAGATCACTGGGTTTACCATGTTCAAACCCCCATCTTTCCTCGGTCTGTAGGTGATACCCCTCTTCACTATATTGATCCTGTTCTTCCACAACAAGAGGAAGAACAAGGAATTCAATCTGGACCACAAAGATTGTGGCAAAAAACACACGTAACTGACATACAAAAAAATCGGGATCAGGTAAGTTTTGCACAAGTCAACCCTTTCCCTCAAAGACAATTTCCATCTTTTCCAACTCTCTACCTTCTTGGTAGCATCTTCCAGCTTGTTAACCCAATTTAGGGAGGCATAATCTCCATGATCAAATTTGATACCAAGAATTTTAATCTGATCGTTGACCTGAGGGAAGCTGTCCGGAAGAGGAAAAGGCTCCCCCTCCTCCCCCATCCAGAAAACATCACACTTTTCTCGGTTTACTCTGGAGCACGAAGCCTCAGAGTACTCGCAAATGAGGTGTTCTATGCCACGGGCCTCTGCCTGCGAGGACAGAACCACCGTGACATCATCTGCGTAAGCCACCACCCTCAATGCAAACTCCGGACACAGCTGCACCCCCCCTACAGTCCCACACTCTACCCTCCTAACGAAGGGATCGATTGCAAAGACATACAGGAGGGGGCTCAGGGGACACCCCTGACGAACACCCGAGCCTACACCAAAGGTAGGGCCCACCCAACCGTTTACCAGTGGAAAGCTTTCAGCCATACGATAGATCGTCTGTAACCAATTAACCACCCTCTCTGGAAGACCATACCATCTCAGTAGAGCCCAAAGGTACTCATGATTCACTCGGTCAAAAGCTTTAGACTGATCCAATGCCAGTAAGTACTTTCCCCACTTCTCAGCCCTGCACCGCTCAATGGCCTCCCGGACACCAAGGACAGCACTAAAAGTGCTACGACCCTTCACCGTACAGTGCTGAGAAGGAGAAAGCAACAGCTCAGAAAACTCTGAAAGCCTGTTAAACAGTACCTTTGCCAAAATCTTCCTGTCTGTATTGAGAAGGGCTATGGGGCACCAGTTCTCAATACGAGACGAGTCCTTCCCTTTGGACAGCAAAATAAGCGCAGATAACCTCATGGAAGGAGGGAGGACTCCCTCATCCAGGCTCTCATTAAAAACTTCCACAAGGCGGGGAATCAGGAGGTCAGCAAAGGTCTTATAAAATTCAGATGTTAAACCATCTGGTCCTGGTGATTTCTTGGGGTTTAAACCCATTATCACCTTCCTAACTTCCTCTGCGGTTATATCACTTGCCAAGGAGTCAAGAGAGGCACCCTGAGAACTCAGACCAGGGGTTCCCCTCAGAAATTCCTCCATCCTCTCCCTGATGAGTGGCTGCTCAGACAGAAGATCAGAATAGTAGGACACAATAACATCCAGAATGCCTTCCTTGTCAGTACGAAGAACACCCTGTCCGTCCACCAGTCCTCTGACATGTTTGGCGTCGACTGACCTCCTACAGCTCTGGTAGGGATCAGGCGAGTGGTACATACCATAATCCCTTTCCAAAACCAAGGATGCCAATCGGTTATATTGGAACTCTTTCATCTGAGCCTTCACTCGGGAGATTTCCCCATCATCTCCCTCCTCAGAGATCAGGAAATCCAATTTCCTTCTCAGATTACGGTAGATATTTTGCTTTATCAAGTTTTTCCTAGCTATAAGGCCACGGAAAAATTTGCAGGTTCTCTTTTTAATCACCTCCCACCACTCAGACCTACTCCAACCAGCCTCCAGAAGTGTCTCCTGAGATTGAAAGAAGACCCTGAAGGACTGCCTAACTCTCTCTTCCTCCAGGAGTTCTGAGTTCAACCGCCACAGGCCCCGCCCCTTCTGAGGGGTTTCTGAAGCATTCAAAGTTACTGAGAGAAAACCGTGATCGGAAAATTCCACCAACCTCACCCCAAGGGATGAAGTCTTGGAAGTCTCCTTAACAAAAAACCTATCTATCCTAGACCTATGGCTACCACTAAAATAGGTGAAACCCGTGAGGTCTGGGGAGTGACGAATATGCACATCCACCAAACCAGCCTGTCTAACCATGCTAACTAAAAAATTGGAGTCATAGCCCAGGGGTCTCCTTGAGCCTCCCCTGTCTTTTGGCCTAACAACGGTGTTAAAATCACCACCAAAGATAACCTGCTGGGCCGTAAAAAGAAAAGGTTTTATCTCCATAAAGAGACATTTTCTATCACCCGGTGTTTGTGGCCCATACACATTGATTAATCTCACATCTTGTCCCTTTATGTTGACATCCAGAATCATACATCTACCTGCTTGCAATTCAATAACCTTGTGCACAGTTACCATTTCAGCAAAAAGAACTGCCACCCCACCGTATGGCTCGGCCGCAAGAGACCAGTAAGAAGGCCCCCTCCTCCACTCCTGCTTCGCCTTGTGGAGGATGTCCAACTTACCAATCCTAGTCTCTTGCAAAAACAAAATATCAACATCAACCGTATTGAAAAAATCAAAGGCCAACATACAAGCACATTCGGAAAGCACGGAAGCCACATTAATCGTGGCACATCGTATAGGGCGGGGATCCATGTTTCTAAGTTATTGAAAGACAAGACCTTGCTTACCTTTGTATAACCACCACCATACTCAACACTGCAAACCAGCCCCCTGCGGGCCGGCCACACCACCACTTGTGGCATCTCCACCCCCCACCCTGGCCCCCTCAGGGAGCCTACCACCCCCCTCAGGAATCCCAGGGTCAGGGGCCTTGGCAAATCTAATGACCTGGCAGTGAACCTGACTACCAGTGCCACTTGGCCCGACCTCCGACCCCTGGGATGATTCCACTTCTGTCTCTACCACCACTTCTGGCAGAGACCCAGACTCCTCCATTATCACCACCACTTTCTCCCCCACTACCTCCACACTCTCACCCTTGTCTGTATTAGTAGAAGCCCTCTCTTCCACCACCCTCTCCAAAACAGACTCCTTCCTCTTTTTCTCATCTCCACGCCTCTTATTTTCCTCAAGAGGCCTTTTTGACTTTCTCTTTTTCCTTGAGACCAGAAATAAATCACCACCTTCTCTTACAATCTCCTCCTCATCGGAGGAGAAAACATCAAATTTATTAGATAGGATAACATCAGCTTCTGGCTCTTTCCTATTCTTTTCCTTACTCCCCCTCCTGACTTCCTGAAACCCCTCCTCCCTCGCCTCTTCCCTGATCACTTTATCCTGCACTACCTCCACCCTCCCTACCTCACATACCACCTCATTCACTCCCAAACTCACCCCTGTACTATTCCCCACCACCTGTTCTACCACCTTATTGTGCCTAGCCTTAGGACACCTGCTGTACGGGTGACCCTCCACCCCACACAAGTTACACCTCACAGTGAGACACTCTTTCGACATGTGACCCACACCCCCACACAAAGAACACTTAAGAACACCACATTCAGAACTCACATGCCGATAATCACCACATTTGAAACAGGTCCTCGGCTGCCCAGGATAAAAACACTGCACCCTGTCCCTTCCTATGTAGGCAGCCGAGGGCACATGCACACACCCTTTCTCACTATATCTTAGCCTAATGCTCACCTCCCATGCACCGCCCCATACACCCAACACATACCCTGCCTTCACCATCCCTGATTCTAAGTCACAAAAGCGTCTGAGCCAGAAAGCTATGTCCTCCGGAGGCAGTGACTCATTCCTCACTAGCACCGTTGCCTTCACCCTGTCCTGTCTCGTGACAAGGTTGACGAGATATTTATCATAGGGGTCTTTTGATCTGCACGCCTGCCACTTTACCCAAAACGTTTGCAGACCCTGGTACGACACAAAGCTTAGGTCATATTCCAGGGTCCGCACTGGGTGTATACAGGCGTACAGATCAGACGCACAATATCCCAAACTGAATATCAGCTTAAGAAAGGTCTCACGGCTAGGAGCCTCCCCCGACCCGATCCATTTGAACTGGATCAGGTTCCTCCTTTTTCCAATGCTCCCTGACACTGGAGCCCCAGTCGGAGCATTACCAGGCCTTTTCCCAGATACCGCATTTGCATACGAAATGGGACCTGGGACCGCTTTTGCCTGCCTTTCCTTCCTGAGAGCCTGATCCTCGGCAATCATACTGGCAGCAAGGCTTGCCCTCTGAGGGACCAACATGCTGTCACCGTACACCGTTTTAATAATGACATTTTGTTCACTAGAAAGTATAGTTCTATCTAATGCCGGCATCCCCTGAGCAACATTAGGGTTTACCAATCCTCCAGGCACATCTTTAGGGGCCACACCCCCCTCCATGCCCGCCTCAGTTATCACTGCCATCTTAATCAACTCAGAGTCCGAAACCTCTCGGTGAACAGGGCCAGCCACCACCAATGCCTCACTAATAGCCAGACCAGGTAAAAAAGCTCCGCTAGCAGGAACCAGGGGGACTAAAGCACCGCGGGTACCCCCACCCTCAATCCCCCCAGTCCCCTGTGCATCATCGCTTACCTGCCGGCTTGGGGCATCCTGCGGCACTTCCCTGCGTGGTTCATCAGCCATTTCTTCCACCTTAACTCCCTCCTTGTCACTCATGGAGGTCGCCTCCGATCTTATTAAGTTCCTCTTCATTTTTTTTAAGAACAATAAACGGTCCTTGGCGTTTTCCAGGGACACTGCCAATTCTGAAATCTCATCTTTTAGGGACTGCCTTTCCCAGGCAGCTGTCAAATTTCTTTTCTTCCTTTTATCTACCAGCTTGCTGCTTAACTTTTTAATTTCTTTTTCCAGCTGGTCAATGCTCAGGGCAGCAAATACATCCTCCTCCTCGTCGCTGGCGTACTCCGACTCCTCGTCCACCGGCTTCTCCCCTTTTGCAGCACTCCCCGCATCACTGCCAGTGGGGGCCACCATGTCCCCCTGAGTTACTTCACTCAGGGGTCCCACCACTGACAGTTTGGGGAGCGCTGCTGGGCTAGGGGTCACCAACTCAGCCACATCCAGGTCATGAACAGTCATCACCTCCATATCCTCCTCTTCACTGCCAGCGAGGGTCTCCATACCCCCCCGAGTTGCCTCACTCGGGGGTCCCTCCACTGGCAGTTTGGAGGCAAAGTCTGCAGACACTGCTCCCGTCTCCGCTGCACCGCTAGCGGGGGCCGCCATTACCCCCCGAGTTGCGTCACTCGGGGGTCCCGCCGCCAGCGGTTTGGAGACTGGCACTCTGCTGATCTCTCCCGGACCCCCGGCTCTCCGAACTGAAAGTCCAGGGGGGTCCAGGACACCTCCTCCGCCTGCCGCCGGGTCCGCCAACAGTCCAGCCGCATCCTGACTCCCCGGAACGTCCGCCGCTGGTAAAGGGAGTCCTCCGCTTGCCGCCGCCGCCCGCTCCTTCAGCTCCGGCTGCTTCAGCTGCTCCGCCAGACTCCCCGCACTCCGTCTCCCGGGCAGGCGCGCTAAAAGGACAGGGGGGTCCGGAGCTCCAGCCGCGCACACATGCGGCCTCCGCGAACCGGCGGGTGGATCCCCGGCCTCGCGCTGCAGGGCACACGATCTTCCGGCAGGCAGGTCAGGCGGCTCAGCCGGGGCGGGCGGGAGAGGCGCTGGCGGGCCTCCCGCGATTGCTGGAACCTCCAGCGGCTGCTGTACAGCAGGGCTCCTGGCAGATCCCCTGGGTCTGCCTCTTCTGGTCATGGTGCTGAAAGAAAGCACCAGAACCACCAAGTCTTCAGCACCTAGGCCAGCAGCACCTAGCTCTGCAGTGATTTCCCCAGGAGGAAGCACCCTGCCTGGGGAAGCCCTCTCCCCGTCTCAGCAGCTCACCACCTCCTCCTAGGACACTCCTCTCCCAAAAGATTTGCTGCGGTGACAGAAGTTGATTTTGGTGCTTAATTTTGACACAGAACTCTCCAAAAATATATTTACCCATATGACAAATTCCGTAAGCCCCAGACCTTAAAAATCGGCCAAAAATGTTGTTTTTTTTCAAAAAGCCCCAAATTCTGCTTAAAACTTTCGGTACACATTAAAAAAGATTTGCTGCAGTGACAGAAGTTGATTTTGGGGCTTAATTTTGACACAGAACTCTCCAGAAATATATTTACCCATATGAAAAATTCCGTAAGCACCGGACCTTAAAAATCAGTCAAAATTTTTTTTTAAAAAAGCCCCAAATTCTACTTAAAACTTTTGGTACACCATAAAAAAGATTTGCTGCAGTGACAGAAGTTGATTTTGGTGCTGAATTTTGACACAGAACTCTCCAGAAATATTTTTACCCATATGAAAAATTCCGTAAACCCCAGACCTTAAAAATCGGCCAAAAATGTTTTTTTTTATTTGAAAAAGCCCCAAATTCTGCTTAAAACTTTCGGTACAACTCCAAAAGGATGTGCTGCAGTGACAAAAGTTGATTCTGGTGCTTAATTTTGACACAGTACTCTCCAAAAATATATTTACCCATATGAAAAATTCCATAAACCCCGGACCTTAAAAATCAGCCCCCATATTTTTTTTTTCAAAAAGTCCCAAATTCTGCTTAAAACTTTTGGTACACCTTTAAAAAGATTTGCTGTGGTGACAGAAGTTGATTTTGGTGCTTAATTTTGACACAGAACTCTCCAAAAATATATTTACCCATATGAAAAATTCCGTAAACCCCAGACCTTAAAAATCGGGTACAATTTTTTTTTCTTCAAAAAGCCCCAAATTCTGCTTTAAACTTTCGGTACACCTCCAAAAAGATTTGCTGCAGTGACAATAGTTGATTCTGGTGCTTAATTTTGACACAGTACTCTCCAAAAATATATTTACCCATATGAAAAATTCCGTAAGCACCGGACCTTAAAATCGTCCCAAATTTTTTTTTCAAAAAGCCCCAAATTCTGCTTAAAACATTTGGTACACCTTAAAAAAGATTTGCTGCAGTGACAGAAGTTGATTTTGGTGCTTAATTTTGACACAGAACTCTCCAAAAATATATTTACCAATATGTAAAATTCCATAAACCCCAGACCTTAAAAATCGGGCAAAATTTTTTTTTTCAAAAAGCCCCAAATTCTGCTTAAAACTTTCGGTACACCTCCAAAAAGATTTGCTGCAGTGACAAAAGTTGATTCTGGTGCTTAATTTTGAGACAGTACTCTTCAAAAATATATTTACCCATATGAAAAATTCTAGAAGCCCCAAACCTTAAAAATCGTCCCAATTTTTTTTTTCAAAAAGCCCCAAATTCTGCTTAAAACTTTCGGTACATCTTACAAAAGATTTGCTGCAGTGACAGAAGTTGATTTTGGTGCTTAATTTTGACACAGAACTCTCCAGAAATATTTTTACCCATATGAAAAATTCCATAAGCACCGAACCTTAAAAATTAGTCAAAAAATTTTTTTTTTCAAAAAGTCCCAAATTCTGCTTAAAACTTTTGGTACACCTTAAAAAAGATTTGCTGCAGTGACAGAAGTTGATTTTGGTGCTTAATTTTGACACAGTACTCTCCAAAAATATATTTACCCATATGAAAAATTCCATAAGCCCCAAACCTTAAAAATCGGCCTAAATTTTTTTAAAAAAAGCCCCAAATTCTACTTAAAACTTTTGGTACACCTTAAAAAAGATTTCCTGCAGTGACAGAAGTTGATTTTGGTGCTGAATTTTGACACAGAACTCTCCTGAAATATTTTTACCCATATGAAAAATTCCGTAAACCCCAGACCTTAAAAATCGGCCAAAAATGTTTTTTCTTATTTAAAAAAGCCCCAAATTCTGCTTAAAACTTTCGGTACACCTCCAAAAGGATTTGCTGCAGTGACAAAAGTTGATTCTGGTGCTTAATTTTGACACAGAACTCTCCTGAAATATTTTTACCCATATGAAAAATTCCGTAAACCCCAGACCTTAAAATTCGGCCAAAAATGTTTTTTTTTTATTTAAAAAAGCCCCAAATTCTGCTTAAAACTTTCGGTACACCTCCAAAAGGATTTGCTGCAGTGACAAAAGTTGATTCTGGTGCTTAATTTTGACACAGTACTCTCCAAAAATATATTTACCCATATGAAAAATTCCATAAACCCCGGACCTTAAAAATCAGCCCCCATATTTTTTTTTTCAAAAAGTCCCAAATTCTGCTTAAAACTTTTGGTACACCTTTAAAAAGATTTGCTGTGGTGACAGAAGTTGATTTTGGTGCTTAATTTTGACACAGAACTCTCCAAAAATATATTTACCCATATGACAAATTCCATAAGCCCCAGACCTTAAAAATCGGACAAAAATGTTTTTTTTTTTCAAAAAGCCCAAAATTCTGCTTAAAACTTTCGGTACACCATAAAAAATATTTGCTGCAGTGACAGAAGTTGATTTTGGTGCTTAATTTTGACACAGAACTCTCCAGAAATATTTTTACCCATATGAAAAATTCCATAAGCAACTGACCTTAAAAATCAGTCCAAAATTTTTTTTTTTAAAAAGTCCCAAATTCTGCTTAAAACATTTGGTACACCTTAAAAAAGATTTGCTGCAGTGACAGAAGTTGATTTTGGTGCTTAATTTTGACACAGACCTCTCCAAAAATATATTTACCCATATGAAAAATTCCGTAAACCCCAGACCTTAAAAATCGGGCAAAATTTTTTTTTTTTCAAAAAGCCCCAAATTCTGCTTTAAACGATCGGTACACCTCCAAAAAGATTTGCTGCAGTGACAATAGTTGATTCTGGTGCTTAATTTTGACACAGAACTCTCCAAAAATATATTTACCAATATGTAAAATTCCGTAAACCCCAGACCTTAAAAATCGGGCAAAATTTTTTTTTTCAAAAAGCCCCAAATTCTGCTTAAAACTTTTGGTACACCTTAAAAAAGATTTGCTGCAGTGACAGAAGTTGATTTTGGTGCTTAATTTTGACACAGTACTCTCCAAAAATATATTTACCCATATGAAAAATTCCATAAGCCCCAACCTTAAAAATCGGCCTAAATTTTTTTTTAAAAAAAGCCCCAAATTCTACTTAAAACTTTTGGTACACCATAAAAAAGATTTGCTGCAGTGACAGAAGTTGATTTTGGTGCTGAATTTTGACACAGAACTCTCCTGAAATATTTTTACCCATATGAAAAATTCCGTAAACCCCAGACCTTAAAAATCGGCCAAAAATGTTTTTTCTTATTTAAAAAAGCCCCAAATTCTGCTTAAAACTTTCGGTACACCTCCAAAAGGATTTGCTGCAGTGACAAAAGTTGATTCTGGTGCTTAATTTTGACACAGAACTCTCCTGAAATATTTTTACCCATATGAAAAATTCCGTAAACCCCAGACCTTAAAATTCGGCAAAAAATATTTTTTTTTTATTTAAAAAAGCCCCAAATTCTGCTTAAAACTTTCGGTACACCTCCAAAAGGATTTGCTGCAGTGACAAAAGTTGATTCTGGTGCTTAATTTTGACACAGAACTCTCCTGAAATATTTTTACCCATATGAAAAATTCCGTAAACCCCAGACCTTAAAATTCGGCAAAAAATATTTTTTTTTTATTTAAAAAAGCCCCAAATTCTGCTTAAAACTTTCGGTACACCTCCAAAAGGATTTGCTGCAGTGACAAAAGTTGATTCTGGTGCTTAATTTTGACACAGTACTCTCCAAAAATATATTTACCCATATGAAAAATTCCATAAACCCCGGACCTTAAAAATCAGCCCCCATATTTTTTTTTTCAAAAAGTCCCAAATTCTGCTTAAAACTTTTGGTACACCTTTAAAAAGATTTGCTGTGGTGACAGAAGTTGATTTTGGTGCTTAATTTTGACACAGAACTCTCCAAAAATATATTTACCCATATGACAAATTCCATAAGCCCCAGACCTTAAAAATCGGACAAAAATGTTTTTTTTTTTCAAAAAGCCCAAAATTCTGCTTAAAACTTTCGGTACACCATAAAAAATATTTGCTGCAGTGACAGAAGTTGATTTTGGTGCTTAATTTTGACACAGAACTCTCCAGAAATATTTTTACCCATATGAAAAATTCCATAAGCAACTGACCTTAAAAATCAGTCCAAAATTTTTTTTTTCTAAAAGTCCCAAATTCTGCTTAAAACTCTTGGTACACCTTTAAAAAGATTTGCTGTGGTGACAGAAGTTGATTTTGGTGCTTAATTTTGACACAGAACTCTCCAAAAATATATTTACCCATATGACAAATTCCATAAGCCCCAGACCTTAAAAATCGGACAAAAATGTTTTTTTTTTCAAAAAGCCCCAAATTCTGCTTAAAACTTTCGGTACACCATAAAAAATATTTGCTGCAGTGACAGAAGTTGATTTTGGTGCTTAATTTTGACACAGAACTCTCCAGAAATATTTTTACCCATATGAAAAATTCTGTAAACCCCAGACCTTAAAAATCGGCCAAAAATGTTTTTTTTTATTTAAAAAAGTCCCAAATTCTGCTTAAAACTTTCGGTACACCTCCAAAAGGATTTGCTGCAGTGACAAAAGTTGATTCTGGTGCTTAATTTTGACACAGAACTCTCCTGAAATATTTTTACCCATATGAAAAATTCCGTAAACCCCAGACCTTAAAAATCGGCCAAAAATGTTTTTTTTTATTTAAAAAAGCCCCAAATTCTGCTTAAAACTTTCGGTACACCTCCAAAAGGATTTGCTGCAGTGACAAAAGTTGATTCTGGTGCTTAATTTTGAAACAGTACTCTCCAAAAATATATTTACCCATATGAAAAATTCCATAAACCCCGGACATTAAAAATCAGCCCCCATATTTTTTTTTTCAAAAAGTCCCAATTTCTGCTTAAAACTTTTGGTACACCTTTAAAAAGATTTGCTGTGGTGACAGAAGTTGATTTTGGTGCTTAATTTTGACACAGAACTCTCCAAAAATATATTTACCCATATGACAAATTCCATAAGCCCCAGACCTTAAAAATCGGACAAAAATGTTTTTTTTTTTCAAAAAGCGCCAAATTCTGCTTAAAACTTTCGGTACACCATAAAAAATATTTGCTGCAGTGACAGAAGTTGATTTTGGTGCTTAATTTTGACACAGAACTCTGCAGAAATATTTTTACCCATATGAAAAATTCCGTAAGCAACTGACCTTAAAAATCAGTCCAAAATTTTTTTTTTTAAAAAGTCCCAAATTCTGCTTAAAACATTTGGTACACCTTAAAAAAGATTTGCTGCAGTGACAGAAGTTGATTTTGGTGCTTAATTTTGACACAGACCTCTCCAAAAATATATTTACCCATATGAAAAATTCCGTAAACCCCAGACCTTAAAAATCGGGCAAAATTTTTTTTTTTTCAAAAAGCCCCAAATTCTGCTTTAAACGATCGGTACACCTCCAAAAAGATTTGCTGCAGTGACAATAGTTGATTCTGGTGCTTAATTTTGACAAAGAACTCTCCAAAAATATATTTACCAATATGTAAAATTCCGTAAACCCCAGACCTTAAAAATCGGGCAAAATTTTTTTTTTCAAAAAGCCCCAAATTCTGCTTAAAACTTTTGGTACACCTTAAAAAAGATTTGCTGCAGTGACAGAAGTTGATTTTGGTGCTTAATTTTGACACAGTACTCTCCAAAAATATATTTACCCATATGAAAAATTCCATAAGCCCCAAACCTTAAAAATCGGCCTAAATTTTTTTTTAAAAAAGCACCAAATTCTACTTAAAACTTTTGGTACACCATAAAAAAGATTTGCTGCAGTGACAGAAGTTGATTTTGGTGCTGAATTTTGACACAGAACTCTCCTGAAATATTTTTACCCATATGAAAAATTCCGTAAACCCCAGACCTTAAAAATCGGCCAAAAATGTTTTTTTTTATTTAAAAAAGCCCCAAATTCTACTTAAAACTTTCGGTACACCTCCAAAAGGATTTGCTGCAGTGACAAAAGTTGATTCTGGTGCTTAATTTTGAGACAGTACTCTCCAAAAATATATTTACCCATATGAAAAATTCCATAAACCCCGGACCTTAAAAATCAGCCCCCAATTTTTTTTTTTCAAAAAGTCCCAAATTCTGCTTAAAACTTTTGGTACACCTTTAAAAAGATTTGCTGTGGTGACAGAAGTTGATTTTGGTGCTTAATTTTGACACAGAACTCTCCAAAAATATATTTACCCATATGACAAATTCCATAAGCCCCAGACCTTAAAAATCGGACAAAAATTTTGTTTTTTTTCAAAAAGCCCCAAATTCTGCTTAAAACTTTCGGTACACCATAAAAAATATTTGCTGCAGTGACAGAAGTTGATTTTGGTGCTTAATTTTGACACAGAACTCTCCAGAAATATTTTTACCCATATGAAAAATTCCGTAAGCACCTGACCTTAAAAATCAGTCCAAAATTTTTTTTTTTCAAAAAGTCCCAAATTCTGCTTAAAACATTTGGTACACCTTAAAAAAGATTTGCTGCAGTGACAGAAGTTGATTTTGGTGCTTAATTTTGACACAGAACTCTCCAAAAATATATTTACCCATATGAAAAATTCCGTAAACCCCAGACCTTAAAAATCGGGCAAAATTTTTTTTTTTTCAAAAAGCCCCAAATTCTGCTTTAAACGGTCGGTACACCTCCAAAAAGATTTGCTGCAGTGACAATAGTTGATTCTGGTGCTTAATTTTGACACAGTACTCTCCAAAAATATATTTACCCATATGAAAAATTCCGTAAGCACCGGACCTTAAAAATCAGTCAAAATTTTTTTTTCTTCAAAAAGTCCCAAATTCTGCTTAAAACTTTTGGTACACCTTAAAAAAGTTTGCTGCAGTGACAGAAGTTGATTTTGGTGCTTAATTTTGACACAGAACTCTCCAAAAATATATTTACCCATATGAAAAATTCCATAAGCCCCGGACCTTAAAAATCAGCCCCCAATTTTTTTTTTTCAAAAAGTCCCAAATTCTGCTTAAAACTTTTGGTACACCTTAAAAAAGATTTGCTGTGGTGACAGAAGTTGATTTTGGTGCTTAATTTTGACACAGAACTCTCCAAAAATATATTTACCCATATGACAAATTACATAAGCCCCAGACCTTAAAAATTGGCCAAAAATGTTGTTTTTTTTCAAAAAGCCCCAAATTCTGCTTAAAACTTTCGGTACACCATAAAAAAGATTTGCTGCAGTGACAGAAGTTGATTTTTGTGCTTAATTTTGACACAGAACTCTCCAGAAATATATTTACCCATATGAAAAATTCCGTAAGCACCGGACCTTAAAAATCAGTCAAAATTTTTTTTTTTTCAAAAAGTCCTAAATTCTGCTTAAAACATTTGGTACACCTTAAAAAAGATTTGCTGCAGTGACAGAAGTTGATTTTGGTGCTTAATTTTGACACAGTACTCTCCAAAATTATGTTTACCCATATGAAAAATTCCATAAGCCCCAAACCTTAAAAATCGGGCAAATTTTTTTTTAAAAAAAGCCCCAAATTCTGCTTAAAACTTTTGGTACACCATAAAAAAGATTTGCTGCAGTGACAGAAGTTGATTTTGGTGCTTAAATTTGACACAGAACTCTCCAGAAATATTTTTACCCATATGAAAAATTCCGTAAGCACCGGACCTTCAAAATCAGCCCCCAAATTTTTTTTTTCAAAAAGTCCCAAATTCTGCTTAAAAATATTTGGTACACCTTAAAAAAGATTTGCTGCAGTGACAGAAGTTGATTTTGGTGCTTAATTTTGACACAGAACTCATCAAAAATATATATACCCATATGAAAAATTCCGTAAACCCCAGACCTTAAAAATCGGCCAAAAATGTTTTTTCTTTTTTTTGAAAAAGCCCCAAATTCTGCTTAAAATTTTCGGTACACCTCCAAAAAGATTTGCTGCAGTGACAATAGTTGATTCTGGTGCTTAATTTTGACACAGTACTCTCCAAAAATATATTTACCCATATGAAAAATTCCGTAAGCACCGGACCTTAAAAATCAGCCAAAATTTTTTTTTCAAAAAGCCCTAAATTCTGCTTAAAACTTTCGGTACATCTTACAAAAGATTTGCTACAGTGACAGAAGTTGATTTTGGTGCTTAACATTGACACAGTACTCTCCAAAAATATATTTACCCATATGAAAAATTCCATAAGCCCCAGACGTTAAAAATCGGCCAAAAATGTTTTTTTTTTTTTCAAAAAGCCCCAAATTTAAAACTTTCGGTACACCATAAAAAAGATTTGATGCAGTGAGAGAAGTTGATTTTGGTGCTTAATTTTGACACAGAACTCTCCAGAAATATTTTTACCCATATGAAAAATTCCTTAAGCACCGGACCTTAAAAATCAGTCAAAATTTTTTTTTTTCAAAAAGTCTCAAATTCTGCTTAAAACTTCTGGTACACCATAAAAAAGATTTCATGCGGTGACAGAAGTTGATTTTGGTGCTTAATTTTCACACAGAACTCTCCAAAAATATATTTACCCATATGAAAAATTCCGTAAACCCCAGACCTTAAAAATCGGGCAAATTTTTTTTTTTTTCAAAAAGCCCCAAATTCTGCTTAAAACTTTTGGTACACCTTAAAAAAGATTTGCTGCAGTGACAGAAGTTGATTTTGGTGCTTAATTTTGACACAGTACTCTCCAAAAATATATTTACCCATATGAAAAATTCCATAAGCCCCAAACCTTAAAAATCGGCCTAAATTTTTTTTTAAAAAAGCACCAAATTCTACTTAAAACTTTTGGTACACCATAAAAAAGATTTGCTGCAGTGACAGAAGTTGATTTTGGTGCTAAATTTTGACACAGAACTCTCCTGAAATATTTTTACCCATATGAAAAATTCCGTAAACCCCAGACCTTAAAAATCGGCCAAAATTTTTTTTTTTTATTTAAAAAAGCCCCAAATTCTGCTTTAAACTTTCGGTACACCTCCAAAAGGATTTGCTGCAGTGACAAAAGTTGATTCTGGTGCTTAATTTTGACACAGTACTCTCCAAAAATATATTTACCCATATGAAAAATTCCATAAACCCCGGACCTTAAAAATCAGCCCCCATATTTTTTTTTTAAAAAGTCCCAAATTCTGCTTAAAACTTTTTTTACACCTTTAAAAAGATTTGCTGTGGTGACAGAAGTTGATTTTGGTGCTTAATTTTGACACAGAACTCTCCAAAAATATATTTACCCATATGACAAATTCCATAAGCCCCAGACCTTAAAAATCGGACAAAAATGTTTTTTTTTTTCAAAAAGCCCCAAATTCTGCTTAAAACTTTCGGTACACCATAAAAAATATTTGCTGCAGTGACAGAAGTTGATTTTGGTGCTTAATTTTGACACAGAACTCTCCAGAAATATTTTTACCCATATGAAAAATTCCGTAAGCACCTGACCTTAAAAATCAGTCCAAAATTGTTTTTTTTCAAAAAGTCCCAAATTCTGCTTAAAACATTTGGTACACCTCCAAAAAGATTTGCTGCAGTGACAATAGTTGATTCTGGTGCTTAATTTTGACACAGTACTCTCCAAAAATATATTTACCCATATGAAAAATTCCGTAAGCACCGGACCTTAAAATCGTCCCAAATTTTTTTTTCAAAAAGCCCCAAATTCTGCTTAAAACATTTGGTACACCTTAAAAAAGATTTGCTGCAGTGACAGAAGTTGATTTTGGTGCTTAATTTTGACACAGAACTCTCCAAAAATATATTTACCCATATGACAAATTCCTTAAGCCCCAGACCTTAGAAATTGGCCAAAAATGTTTTTTTTTTTCAAAAAGCCCCAAATTCTGCTTAAACCTTTCGGTACACCCTAAAAAAGATTTGCTGCAGTGACAGAAGTTGATTTTGGTGCTTAATTTTGACACAGAACTCTCCAGAAATATTTTTATCCTTATGAAAAATTCCGTAAGCACCGGACCTTAAAAATCAGTCAAAATTTTTTTTTCTTCAAAAAGTCCCAAATTCTGCTTAAAACTTTTGGTACACCTTAAAAAAGATTTGCTGCAGTGACAGAAGTTGATTTTGGTGCTTAATTTTGACACAGAACTCTCCAGAAATATTTTTACCCATATGAAAAATTCCGTAAGCACCGGACCTTAAAAATCAGCCAAAAAAATTATTTTTTTAAAAAGTCACAAATTCAGCTTAAAAATATTTGGCACATCTTAAAAAAGATTTGCTGCAGTGACAGAAGTTGATTTTGGTGCTTAATTTTGACACAGAACTCTCCAAAAATATATTTACCCATATGAAAAATTCCATAAGCCCCGGACCTTAAAAATCAGCCCCAAATTTTTTTTTTTCAAAAAGTCCCAAATTCTGCTTAAAACTTTTGGTACACCTTAAAAAAGATTTGCTGTGGTGACAGAAGTTGATTTTGGTGCTTAATTTTGACACAGAACTCTCCAAAAATATATTTACCCATATGACAAATTCCATAAGCCCCAGACCTTAAAAATCAGCCAAAAATGTTGTTTTTTTTCAAAAAGCCCCAAATTCTGCTTTAAACGATCGGTACACCTCCAAAAAGATTTGCTGCAGTGACAATAGTTGATTCTGGTGCTTAATTTTGACACAGAACTCTCCAAAAATATATTTACCAATATGTAAAATTCCGTAAACCCCAGACCTTAAAAATCGGGCAAAATTTTTTTTTTCAAAAAGCCCCAAATTCTGCTTAAAACTTTTGGTACACCTTAAAAAAGATTTGCTGCAGTGACAGAAGTTGATTTTGGTGCTTAATTTTGACACAGTACTCTCCAAAAATATATTTACCCATATGAAAAATTCCATAAGCCCCAAACCTTAAAAATCGGCCTAAATTTTTTTTTAAAAAAGCACCAAATTCTACTTAAAACTTTTGGTACACCATAAAAAAGATTTGCTGCAGTGACAGAAGTTGATTTTGGTGCTGAATTTTGACACAGAACTCTCCTGAAATATTTTTACCCATATGAAAAATTCCGTAAACCCCAGACCTTAAAAATCAGCCCCCATATTTTTTTTTTCAAAAAGTCCCAAATTCTGCTTAAAACTTTTGGTACACCTTTAAAAAGATTTGCTGTGGTGACAGAAGTTGATTTTGGTGCTTAATTTTGACACAGAACTCTCCAAAAATATATTTACCCATATGACAAATTCCGTAAGCCCCAGACCTTAAAAATCGGACAAAAATTTTGTTTTTTTTCAAAAAGCCCCAAATTCTGCTTAAATCTTTCGGTACACCATAAAAAAGATTTGCTGCAGAGACAGAAGTTGATTTTGGTGCTTAATTTTGACACAGAACTCTCCAGAAATATTTTTACCCATATGAAAAATTCCGTAAGCACCTGACCTTAAAAATCAGTCCAAAATTTTTTTTTTTCAAAAAGTCCCAAATTCTGCTTAAAACATTTGGTACACCTTAAAAAAGATTTGCTGCAGTGACAGAAGTTGATTTTGGTGCTTAATTTTGACACAGAACTCTCCAAAAATATATTTACCCATATGAAAAATTCCGTAAACCCCAGACCTTAAAAATCGGGCAAAATTTTTTTTTTTTCAAAAAGCCCCAAATTCTGCTTTAAACGATCGGTACACCTCCAAAAAGATTTGCTGCAGTGACAATAGTTGATTCTGGTGCTTAATTTTGACACAGTACTCTCCAAAAATATATTTACCCATATGAAAAATTCCTTAAGCACCGGACCTTAAAATCGGCCCAAATTTTTTTTTCAAAAAGCCCCAAATTCTGCTAAAAACATTTGGTACACCTTAAAAAAGATTTGCTGCAGTGACAGAAGTTGATTTTGGTGCTTAATTTTGACACAGAACTCTCCAAAAATATATTTACCCATATGACAAATTCCGTAAGCCCCAGACCTTAGAAATCGGCCAAAAATTTTGTTTTTTTTTCAAAAAGCCCCAAATTCTGCTTAAAACTTTCGGTACACCATAAAAAAGATTTGCTGCAGTGACAGAAGTTGATTTTGGTGCTTAATTTTGACACAGAACTCTCCAGAAATATATTTACCCATATGAAAAATTCCGTAAGCACCGGACCTTAAAAATCAGTCAAAATTTTTTTTTAAAAAAGCCCCAAATTCTACTTAAAACTTTTGGTACACCATAAAAAAGATTTGCTGCAGTGACAGAAGTTGATTTTGGTGCTGAATTTTGACACAGAACTCTCCAGAAATATTTTTACCCATATGAAAAATTCCGTAAACCCCAGACCTTAAAAATCGGCCAAAAATGTTTTTTTTTATTTGAAAAAGCCCCAAATTCTGCTTAAAACTTTCGGTACAACTCCAAAAGGATGTGCTGCAGTGACAAAAGTTGATTCTGGTGCTTAATTTTGACACAGTACTCTCCAAAAATATATTTACCCATATGAAAAATTCCATAAACCCCGGACCTTAAAAATCAGCCCCCATATTTTTTTTTTCAAAAAGTCCCAAATTCTGCTTAAAACTTTTGGTACACCTTTAAAAAGATTTGCTGTGGTGACAGAAGTTGATTTTGGTGCTTAATTTTGACACAGAACTCTCCAAAAATATATTTACCCATATGAAAAATTCCGTAAACCCCAGACCTTAAAAATCGGGTACAATTTTTTTTTTTCAAAAAGCCCCAAATTCTGCTTTAAACGATCGGTACACCTCCAAAAAGATTTGCTGCAGTGACAATAGTTGATTCTGGTGCTTAATTTTGACACAGTACTCTCCAAAAATATATTTACCCATATGAAAAATTCCGTAAGCACCGGACCTTAAAATCGTCCCAAATTTTTTTTTCAAAAAGCCCCAAATTCTGCTTAAAACATTTGGTACACCTTAAAAAAGATTTGCTGCAGTGACAGAAGTTGATTTTGGTGCTTAATTTTGACACAGAACTCTCCAAAAATATATTTACCAATATGTAAAATTCCATAAACCCCAGACCTTAAAAATCGGGCAAAATTTTTTTTTTCAAAAAGCCCCAAATTCTGCTTAAAACTTTCGGTACACCTCCAAAAAGATTTGCTGCAGTGACAAAAGTTGATTCTGGTGCTTAATTTTGAGACAGTACTCTTCAAAAATATATTTACCCATATGAAAAATTCTAGAAGCCCCAAACCTTAAAAATCGTCCCAATTTTTTTTTTCAAAAAGCCCCAAATTCTGCTTAAAACTTTCGGTACATCTTACAAAAGATTTGCTGCAGTGACAGAAGTTGATTTTGGTGCTTAATTTTGACACAGAACTCTCCAGAAATATTTTTACCCATATGAAAAATTCCATAAGCACCGAACCTTAAAAATTAGTCAAAAATTTTTTTTTTTCAAAAAGTCCCAAATTCTGCTTAAAACTTTTGGTACACCTTAAAAAAGATTTGCTGCAGTGACAGAAGTTGATTTTGGTGCTTAATTTTGACACAGTACTCTCCAAAAATATATTTACCCATATGAAAAATTCCATAAGCCCCAAACCTTAAAAATCGGCCTAAATTTTTTTATAAAAAGGCCCCAAATTCTGCTTAAAACTTTTGGTCCACCATAAAAAAGATTTGCTGCGGTGACAGAAGTTGATTTTGGTGCTTAATTTTGACACAGAACTCTCCAGAAATATTTTTACCCATATGAAAAATTCCATAAACCCCAGACCTTAAAAATCGGCCAAAAATGTTTTTTATTTTTTTCAAAAAGCCCCAAATTCTGCTTAAAACTTTCAGTACACCTCCAAAAGGATTTGCTGCAGTGACAAAAGTTGATTCTGGTGCTTAATTTTGACACAGTACTCTCCAAAAATATATTTACCCATATGAAAAATTCCATAAGCCCCGGACCTTAAAAATCAGCCCCCAATTTTTTTTTTCAAAAAGTCCCAAATTCTGCTGAAAACTTTTGGTACACCTTAAAAAAGATTTGCTGTGGTGACAGAAGTTGATTTTGGTGCTTAATTTTGACACAGAACTCTCCAAAAATATATTTACCCATATGAAAAATTCTATAAGCCCCAAACCTTAAAAATCGGCCCAAATTTTTTTTTCAAAAAGCCCCAAATTCTGCTTAAAAATTTTGGTACACCATAAAAAGATTTGCTGCAGTGACAGAAGTTGATTTTGGTGCTTAATTTTGACACAGAACTCTCCAAAAATATATTTACCCATATGAAAAATTCTGTAAACCCCAGACCTTAAAAATTGTCCAAAATTTTTTTTTTCAAAAAGCCCCAAATTCTGCTTAAAATTTTCGGTACACCTTAAAAAAGATTTCATGTGGTGACAGAAGTTGATTTTGGTGCTTAATTTTGACACAGAACTCTCCAAAAATATATTTACCCATATGACAAATTCCATAAGCCCCAGACCTTAAAAATCGGCGAAAAATGTTTTTTTTTTTTCAAAAAGCCCCAAATTTAAAACTTTCGGTACACCATAAAAAAAGATTTACTGCAATGACAGAAATTGATTTTGGTGCTTCATTTTGACACAGAACTCTCCAAGAATATATTTACCCATATGAAAAATTTCGTAAACCCCAGACCATAAAAATCGGGCAAAATTTTTTTTCTCAAAATGCCCCAAATTCTGCTTAAAACTTCTGGTACACTTTAAAATAGATTTGCTGTGGTGACGGAAGTTGATTTTGGTGCTTAATTTTGACACAGAACTCTCCAAAAATATATTTACCCATATGACAAATTCCGTAAGCCCCAGACCTTAAAAATCGGCCAAAAATGTTGTTTTTTTTCAAAAAGCCCCAAATTCTGCTTAAAACTTTCGGTACACATTAAAAAAGATTTGCTGCAGTGACAGAAGTTGATTTTGGGGCTTAATTTTGACACAGTACTCTCCAAAAATATATTTACCCATATGAAAAATTCCATAAGCCCCAAACCTTAAAAATCGGCCTAAATTTTTTTTAAAAAAAGCCCCAAATTCTACTTAAAACTTTTGGTACACCATAAAAAAGATTTGCTGCAGTGACAGAAGTTGATTTTGGTGCTGAATTTTGACACAGAACTCTCTGAAATATTTTTACCCATATGAAAAATTCCGTAAACCCTAGACCTTAAAAATCGGCCAAAAATATTTTTTTTATTTAAAAAAGCCCCAAATTCTGCTTAAAACTTTCGGTACACCTCCAAAAGGATTTGCTGCAGTGACAAAAGTTGATTCTGGTGCTTAATTTTGACACAGTACTCTCCAAAAATATATTTACCCATATGAAAAATTCCATAAACCCCGGACCTTAAAAATCAGCGCCCATATTTTTTTTTTCAAAAAGTCCCAAATTCTGCTTAAAACTTTTGGTACACCTTTAAAAAGATTTGCTGTGGTGACAGAAGTTGATTTTGGTGCTTAATTTTGACACAGAACTCTCCAAAAATATATTTACCCATATGAAAAATTCCATAAGCCCCAGACCTTAAAAATCGGACAAAAATGTTGTTTTTTTCAAAAAGCCCCAAATTCTGCTTAAAACTTTCGGTACACCATAAAAAATATTTGCTGCAGTGACAGAAGTTGATTTTGGTGCTTAATTTTGACACAGAACTCTCCAGAAATATTTTTACTCATATGAAAAATTCCGTAAGCACCTGACCTTAAAAATCAGTCTAAAATTTTTTTTTTCAAAAAGTCCCAAATTCTGCTTAAAACATTTGGTACACCTTAAAAAAGATTTGCTGCAGTGACAGAATATGCTTCTTTATTTTAACTTGCAACAAAGATATATATATATATATATACAATAATTACATATATAAAAATAAATAAATAAATAGATAAAATATATATATACACAAAATCAAATATCAACATAAGGATACACAATATTACTCCATATTATGCCTTATAACCAAAAGAAAACTTTACCAATCCTAATAATAAACAACTTATCTCCTATGAGAAAAAGTAAGCAAGGATTTTAGAACAACAACTACCTTAACCACTATCTATTTATATATATATATATTTTTTTTTTTTATATATTATATATGTATATATACACAGCAAACCATAAAACAATACAAAAAACTTTAACTACTATCTATCTTATCTAATCCTACCCATCACCAATACACACCACCTCAGGTAGATGTATGTAAAACCTTTTCAACAAAAACCAAAAAATAGAATAAAAAATCTACAGGGAGTGAAAGGACAGAAAAGAAACCCAGCTGAACAAGAAGAGACTTTCAACCACCCACTCAAGGGGGTTTCAAACGGCCCCACCACTGTGACCATCTGACAGCATCCAGTCTCCCCTTATCCAGATCCATCATCTTTTTCACCTCTTGCATAATCATACCTACCACCACATCACAGGGGAGGACCTTCCTTCGAATAGATACCTGGCACCGTGCATTCCACGTGTGATACCTAACAGCTAAACTAACTAAAAAAATTGTGGTCAAATTAAAGTCACCGTATCTTCTGACTACCCCATAAGCCCACTCAGGGTAACTAAGACCCGAAAGGCACGGGATACCAATGGCCTTTGAAACCTCCTCATAAACCTTTACATTAAAAGGACACTCAAGCAGGAAGTGGTCCATCGTCTCCTCCACCCCTGGACATTCCTCCCGTGGGCAGCCACGTTCACTGGCACTTCGCCACCTGAGGTTCCCTCCAACATAAAGCCTCCCATGAAAAGTGAGCCAGGCAATATCTTTGAACTTGGGCGGTAACCTTTGTGAATTTAACAAAACCAATCCAGCCGAAGCGACATTACCTGGACAGTCCCTCAGTGACAGCGGAACATGAAAGTGGGTGTGCAAAATTCTTCTCTCCAACTCCCTCCTAGAGAAGTTTTTGACTTCACCCACTCCCACGTCATATCGCTTTATCACCTTCAAGCTCTGGATGACGTAGATCGGGAGGTAACCATGACGAATCCGGAAACTTCTCACTTGGCCTCCATCTATCCAGAATCTGAGGAAGGGAAACACCCATGGTCTAAATCCCTCTACCCACCGAGGAGGAGTGTCTAAAAACATGCTCCCAATGTTAAGCTTTAAAAAAGCTGTAACAAAAAAGATCACTGGGTTTACCATGTTCAAACCCCCATCTTTCCTCGGTCTGTAGGTGATACCCCTCTTCACTATATTGATCCTGTTCTTCCACAACAAGAGGAAGAACAAGGAATTCAATCTGGACCACAAAGATTGTGGCAAAAAGCACACGTAACTGACATACAAAAAAATCGGGATCAGGTAAGTTTTGCACAAGTCAACCCTTTCCCTCAAAGACAATTTCCATCTTTTCCAACTCTCTACCTTCTTGGTAGCATCCTCCAGCTTGTTAACCCAATTTAGGGAGGCATAATCTCCATGATCAAATTTGATACCAAGAATTTTAATCTGATCGTTGACCTGAGGGAAGCTGTCCGGAAGAGGAAAAGGCTCCCCCTCCTCCCCCATCCAAAAAACATCACACTTTTCTCGGTTTACTCTGGAGCACGAAGCCTCAGAGTACTCGCAAATGAGGTGTTCTATGCCACGGGCCTCTGCCTGCGAGGACAGAACCACCGTGACATCATCTGCGTAAGCCACCACCCTCAATGCAAACTCCGGACTCAGCTGCACCCCCCCTACAGTCCCACACTCTACCCTCCTAACGAAGGGATCGATTGCAAAGACATACAGGAGGGGGCTCAGGGGACACCCCTGACGAACACCCGAGCCTACACCAAAGGTAGGGCCCACCCAACCGTTTACCAGTGGAAAGCTTTCAGCCATACGATAGATCGTCTGTAACCAATTAACCACCCTCTCTGGAAGACCATACCATCTCAGTAGAGCCCAAAGGTACTCATGATTCACTCGGTCAAAAGCTTTTGACTGATCCAATGCCAGTAAGTACTTTCCCCACTTCTCAGCCCTGCACCGCTCAATGGCCTCCCGGACACCAAGGACAGCACTAAAAGTGCTACGACCCTTCACCGTACAGTGCTGAGAAGGAGAAAGCAACAGCTCAGAAAACACTGAAAGCCTGTTAAACAGTACCTTTGCCAAAATCTTCCTGTCTGTATTGAGAAGGGCTATGGGGCGCCAGTTCTCAATACGAGACGAGTCCTTCCCTTTGGACAGCAAAATAAGCGCAGATAACCTCATGGAAGGAGGGAGGACTCCCTCATCCAGGCTCTCATTAAAAACTTCCACAAGGCGGGGAATCAGGAGGTCAGCAAAGGTCTTATAAAATTCAGATGTTAAACCATCTGGTCCTGGTGATTTCTTGGGATTTAAACCCATTATCGCCTTCCTAACTTCCTCTGCGGTTATATCACTTGCCAAGGAGTCAAGAGAGGCACCCTGAGAACTCAGACCAGGGGTTCCCCTCAGAAATTCCTCCATCCTCTCCCTGATGAGTGGCTGCTCAGACAGAAGATCAGAATAGTAGGACACAATAACATCCAGAATGCCTTCCTTGTCAGTACGAAGAACACCCTGTCCGTCCACCAGTCCTCTGACATGTTTGGCGTCGACTGACCTCCTACAGCTCTGGTAGGGATCAGGCGAGTGGTACATACCATAATCCCTTTCCAAAACCAAGGATGCCAATCGGTTATATTGGAACTCTTTCATCTGAGCCTTCACTCGGGAGATTTCCCCATCATCTCCCTCCTCAGAGATCAGGAAATCCAATTTCCTTCTCAGATTACGGTAGATATTTTGCTTTATCAAGTTTTTCCTAGCTATAAGGCCACGGAAAAATTTGCAGGTTCTCTTTTTAATCACCTCCCACCACTCAGACCTACTCCAACCAGCCTCCAGAAGTGTCTCCTGAGATTGAAAGAAGACCCTGAAGGACTGCCTAACTCTCTCTTCTTCCAGGAGTTCAGAGTTCAAACGCCACAGACCCCGCCCCTTCTGAGGGGTTTCTGAAGCATTCAAAGTTACTGAGAGCAAACCGTGATCGGAAAATTCCACCAACCTCACCCCAAGGGATGAAGTCTTGGAAGTCTCCTTAACAAAAAACCTATCTATCCTAGACCTACGACTACCACTAAAGTAGGTGAAACCCGTGAGGTCTGGGGAGTGACGAATATGCACATCCACCAAACCAGCCTGTCTAACCATGCTAACTAAAAAATTGGAATCATAGCCCAGGGGTCTCCTTGAGCCTCCCCTGTCTTTTGGCCTAACAACAGTATTAAAATCACCACCAAAGACGACCTGCTGGGCTGTAAAAAGAAAAGGTTTTATCTCCATAAAGAGACTTTTCCTATCACCTGGTGTCTGTGGCCCATACACATTAATTAATCTCACATCTTGTCCCTTTATGTTGACATCCAAAATCATACATCTACCTGCTTGCAATTCAATAACCTTGTGCACAGTTACCATATCAGAAAAAAGGACTGCCACCCCACCGTATGGCTCAGCCGCAAGAGACCAGTAAGAAGGACCCCTCCTCCACTCCTGCTTCGCCTTGTGGAGGATATCCAATTTACTAATCCTAGTCTCTTGCAAAAATAAAACATCAACATCAATCGTATTGAAAAAATCAAAGGCCATCATACGAGCACATTCGGACAACACGGAAGCCACATTAATCGTGGCACATCGTATAGGATGAGGATCCATGTTTCTAGGTTATGGAATATTACAAGACCTTGCTTACTTTTACATACCATCACCAAAAAACAAGTCTTAACACTGCACACCAGCCCCCTGCGGGCCAGCCACACCACCGCCTGTGGCATCCCCACCCCCCTCCCTTCCACCCCCAGAGGGTACACCACCCTCCTCAGGGATCCCAGGGTCAGGGGCCTTGGCCACAAACTTTATGACCTGGCAGTGTACCCCACCACCAGTGCCACTTGGCCCGACCCCCGAGCTCTGGGATGACTCCACATCAGTCTCTTCGGCTACCTCCTGCTGAACCGCCACTGTCTCCTCCATTGCCACCACCTCCTCCTTTCTCCTTTCCACCACCCTTCTTTCCATCGGGGCCAGAGTTTCCTTATTTACCGCCTCTTCCCCCACCTCCGGGATTGACTCCCTTCTTTTTTTCCCGTCCCGGTGCCTCTCACTTTCTTTAAAAGACCTCTTTGTTTTTCTTTTGTTTTTTTTTGACACCAGATAACACTCTCCATCTTTCCTTATGATTTCCTCCTCATCAGAGGAGAAAACATCAAATTTATTGGATAACACCACTTGTGTTTCTGTATCTTTCTCTTTTATCCCATTCCCTCCCCGCCTAACCTCCTGAAATGTCTCCTCCATTACCTCCTCCCTACTTTCAACATTTACCACCTCATCCTGCTCTATACCCTCTTCTTCTACCTCATTCACCACCTCACTCACCACCACACTACTACCCACCACCTGTTCTAACACCACATTGTGACTGGCTTTCGGACATCTGCTATAAGGGTGCCCCTCCACCCCACACAAATTGCACCTGACAGTGTGACAATCTCTAGACCAGTGACCCACACCCCCACACAAAGAACACTTCACCACAGTGCACTCGGAACTAACGTGACGGTGATCACCACACTTAAAACATGTCCTCGGCTGCCCCGGATAAAAACACTGCACTCTGTCCCTACCTATATAGGCAGCCGAGGGTACATGAACAAACCCCTTCTCAGACATCCTCAACCTAATACCCACCTCCCATGCTCCACCCCACACCCCTAACACATAACCGGCCTTCACTGCCCCCGACTCTACATTACAAAACCGTTTTAGCCAAAATATTATGTCCTCCGGGGGCAGTGACTCATTCCTGACAAGAATAGTGGCTTTTACCCTGTCATGCTTCGTGACTAAATTCATTACATATTTGTTAAAGGGGTCCTTGTCTCTACACGCCTGCAGCCTCCCCCAGAAAGTTTGCAGACCCTGGTACGTCAGAAAACTCACATCATACTCCAGGGTCCGCACTGGGTGGATGCAGGCGTACAGATCTGCAGGACAGAACCCCAAACTAAACACCATTTTTAAAAACACCTCTCTTCCTGGAGCTTCTCCAGGAGCAATCCACTTAAATTGGATTAGATTACGTCTTTTTCCAGTACTCCCAGGCAAGGGTGCAGCTGGTGGTACATTAGTTGTTTTCCTCCCAGATACCACATTTGCATAAGACAGGGTACCTGGGACAGACTTAGCCTGTCTCTCCCTCCTCTGAGCCAAGTCTTTTTCAATCACTGCAGCTGCCACCCTTGCCCTCTCTGGGACTAGCAACCTGTCTCCATAAACAGTCTCCACAATGTCCCTTTGCGCATTTGAAAGGGATGACTTGTCCAGGACTGGCATCCCTTGCGCTGACACATCCACAGGGACAACACCACCGACCAGACTTAACACACCTGGCACTTCCTCAGGAACCAGTTCTTTTGGTCTACCCTCCATGCCAGCCTCCACCAATACTGCCACCTGGACTAACTCTGAGTCAGTTGCTTCGGAACACACTTCCATCATACTATTGCCACTGACTGCCCTTGCAGGTAAAATAGCTCCGCTAGCGGGAACCAGGGGAACCGAAGCATTATGGGGACCCCCAACCCCGATCCCCCCAGTCCCCTTTGCATCATCGCTTACCTCTGGGCCTGGATCCTCCTGCAGCTCTGCCACTTCCACCGCCATAGCTGATGCAGCCTCCACCTTCTCCACTTTTAAACCTTCCATATCACTCATTGAGGTAGATTCGGACTTTATCAGTTTCTTTTTCATTTTTTTCAAGTACTCCAGCCGCTCTTTGGCATTGTCCAGGGAAACTGCTAGTTCAGCAATTTCCCCCTTAAGGAATTGTCTCTCCAAGGGAGCTGCCAGATTCCTCCTCTTTCTCTTATCTGACAGCTTGCTGCTCAGTTTTTTAATCTCTTTTTGCAGCTGGTCCATGCTTAAAGCTGCAAACAAATCATCCTCCTCAGTATCAGACTCTAGCTCCCCGTCTTCTGTCTTCTCCCCTTCTGCAGCACTCCCCGCTTCACTGCCAGTGGGGGCCACCATATCCCCCTGAGTTGCCTCACTCAGGGGTCCCTTCACTGACAGTTTGGGGAGCGCTGCTGGGCTAGGGGTCACCAAATCAGCCATCACCTCCATATCCTCCTCTTCACTGCCAGTGAGGGTCTCCATACCCCCCCGAGTTGCCTCACTCGGGGGTCCCTCTACTGACAGTTTGGAGGCAGAGTCTGCAGCCACTATAACCACCTCCGCTGCACCGCTAGCGGGGGCCGCCATTACCCCCTGAGTTGCGTCACTCGGGGGTCCCGCCGCCAGCGGTTTGGAGACTGGCACTCTGCTGAACTCCACTGGACCCCCCGCTCTCCGAACTGAAAGTCCAGGGGGGTCCAGGACACCTCCTCCGCCCGCCGCCGGGTCCACCAGCGCACCAGCCGCCTTCCGACTCCCCGGCACGTCCGCCGCTGGTACAGGGAGTCCTCCGCTTGCCGCCGCCGCCCGCTCCATCAGCTCCGGCTGCTTCGGCTGCTCCGTCAGACTCCCCACACTCCGTCTCCCGGGCAGGCGCGCCAAAGGGACAGGGGGGTCCGGAGCTCCAGCCGCGCACACTTGCGGCCTCCGCGAACCGGCGGGTGGATCCCCGGCCTTGCGCTGCAGTCCTCCGGCAGGCAGGTTAGGCGGGTCAGGCGGGTCAGGTGGGACAGGAGCGACAGAACCCCTGCTTGATCCTCCAGCCCGGGGTCTGCCTCTCTTAGTCATGGTGCTGAAAGGCAGCAGCACCACAGCAAATCCTCAGCACCACAAACAGCAGGATCAGCAGTGATATCTTCCCCAGGAGGAATCAGCCTGCCTGGGGAAGCCCTCTCCCTGTCTCAGCAGCTCACCACCTCCTCCTAGGACACTCCTCTCCCAAAAGATTTGCTGCGGTGACAGAAGTTGATTTTGGTGCTTAATTTTGACACAGAACTCTCCAAAAATATATTTACCCATATGACAAATTCCATAAGCCCCAGACCTTAAAAATCGGGCAATTTTTTTTTTTTTCAAAAAGCCCCAAATTCTGCTTAAAACTTTCGGTACACCTCCAAAAAGATTTGCTGCAGTGACAAAAGTTGATTTTGGTGCTTAATTTTGACACAGTACTCTCCAAAAATATATTTACCCATATGAAAAATTCCGTAAGCACCGGACCTTAAAGTCGTCCCAAATTTTTTTTTCAAAAAGCCCCAAATTCTGCTTAAAACATTTGGTACACCTTAAAAAAGATTTGCTGCAGTGACAGAAGTTGATTTTGGTGCTTAATTTTGACACAGAACTCTCCAAAAATATATTTACCCATATGACAAATTCCGTAAGCCCCAGACCTTAGAAATCGGCCAAAAATGTTGTTTTTTTTCAAAAAGCCCCAAATTCTGCTTAAAACTTTCGGTACACCATAAAAAAGATTTGCTGCAGTGACAGAAGTTGATTTTGGTGCTTAATTTTGACACAGAACTCTCCAGAAATATTTTTAACCTTATGAAAAATTCCGTAAGCACCGGACCTTAAAAATCAGTCCAAAATTTTTTTTTTTCAAAAAGTCCCAAATTCTGCTTAAAACATTTGGTACACCTTAAAAAAGATTTGCTGCAGTGACAGAAGTTGATTTTGGTGCTTAATTTTGACACAGAACTCTCCAAAAATATATTTACCCATATGAAAAATTCTGTAAACCCCAGACATTAAAAATTGGGCAAATTTTTTTTTTTTTCAAAAAGCCCCAAATTCTGCTTTAAACGATCGGTACACCTCCAAAAAGATTTGCTGCAGTGAAAATAGTTGATTCTGGTGTTTAATTTTGACACAGTACTCTCCAAAAATATATTTACCCATATGAAAAATTCCGTAAGCACCGGACCTTAAAATCGTCCCAAATTTTTTTTTAAAAAAGCCCCAAATTCTACTTAAAACTTTTGGTACACCATAAAAAAGATTTGCTGCAGTGACAGAAGTTGATTTTGGTGCTGAATTTTGACACAGAACTCTCCTGAAATATTTTTACCCATATGAAAAATTCCGTAAACCCCAGACCTTAAAAATCGGCCAAAAATGTTTTTTTTTATTTAAAAAAGCCCCAAATTCTGCTTAAAACTTTCGGTACACCTCCAAAAGGATTTGCTGTAGTGACAAAAGTTGATTCTGGTGCTTAATTTTGACACAGTACTCTCCAAAAATATATTTACCCATATGAAAAATTCCATAAACCCCGGACCTTAAAAATCAGCCCCCATATTTTTTTTTTCAAAAAGTCCCAAATTCTGCTTAAAACTTTTGGTACACCTTTAAAAAGATTTGCTGTGGTGACAGAAGTTGATTTTGGTGCTTAATTTTGACACAGAACTCTCCAAAAATATATTTACCCATATGAAAAATTCCATAAACCCCAGACATTAAAAATCGGGCAAATTTTTTTTTTTTCAAAAAGCCCCAAATTCTGCTTTAAACGATCGGTACACCTCCAAAAAGATTTGCTGCGCTGACAGAAGTTGATTTTGGTGCTTAATTTTGACACAGAACCCTCCAGAAAGATATTTACCCATATGAAAAATTCTGTAAGCTCCGGACTTTAAAAATCGGCCAAAATTTTTTTTCTTCAAAAATCCCCAAATTCTGCTTAAAACTTTCAGTAAACCTTAAAAAAGATTTGCTGCGGTGACAGAAGTTGATTTTGGTGCTTAATTTTGACACAGAACCCTCCAGAAAGATATTTACCAGTATGAAAAACTCTGTAAGCTCTGGACCTTAAAAATCGGCCAAAAAATTTTTTCTTCAAAAATCCCCAAATTCTGCTTAAAACTTTCAGTAAACCTTAAAAAAGATTTGGTGCGGTGACAGAAGTTGATTTTGGTGCTTAATTTTGACCCAGAACTCTCAAGAAAGAATTTACCCATATGAAAAATTCTGTAAGCCCCGGACCTTAAAAATCGGCCAAAAATTTTTTTCTTCAAAAATCCCCAAATTCTGCTGAAAACTTACAGAAAACATTAAAAAAGATTTGCTGCGGTGACAGAACTTGATTTTGGTGCTTAATATTGACACAGAACCCTCCAGAAAGATATTTACCCGTATGAAAAATTCTGTAAGCCCCGGACCTTAAAAATCGGCCCAAATTTTTTTTCTTCAAAAATCCCCAAATTCTGCTTAAAACTTTCAGTAAACCTTAAAAAAGATTTGCTGCGGTGACAGAAGTTGATTTTGGTGCTTAATTCTGACACAGAACCCTCCAGAAAGATATTTACCTGTATTAAAAATTCTGTAAGCCCTGGACCTTAAAATTCATCGAAAAAATTTTTTCGTCAAAAATCCCCAAATTCTGCTTAAAACTTTCAGTAAACATTAAAAAAGATTTGATGCGGTGACAAAAGTTGATTTTGGTGCTTAATTTTGACACAGAACCCTCCAGAAAGATATTTACCCGTATGAAAAATTCTGTAAGCTCCGGACCTTAAAAATCGGCCAAAAAATTTTTTCTTCAGAAATCCCCAAATTCTGCTTAAAACTTTCAGTAAATATTAAAAAAGATTTGGTGCAGTGACAGAAGTTGATTTTGGTGCTTAATTTTGACCAAGAACTCTCAAGAAAGAATTTACCCGTATGAAAAATTCTGTAAGCCCCGGACCATAAAAATCGGCCAAAATTTTTTTTCTTCAAAAATCCCCAAGTTCTGCTGAAAACTTTCAGAAAACATTAAAAAAGATTTGCTGCGGTGACAGAACTTGATTTTGGTGCTTAATATTGACACAGAACCCTCCAGAAAGATATTTACCCGTATGAAAAATTCTGTAAGCCCCGGACCTTAAAAATCGGGCAAAATTTTTTTTCTTCAAAAATCCCCAAATTCTGCTTAAAACTTTCAGTAAACCTTAAAAAAGATTTGCTGCGGTGACAAAAGTTGATTTTGGTGCTTAATTTTGACACTGAACCCTCCAGAAAGATATTTACCAGTATGAAAAAATCTGTAAGCCCCGGACCTTAAAAATCGGCCAAAAGTCTTTTTCTTCAAAAATCCCCAAATTCTGCTTAAAACTTTCAGTAAACCTTAAAAAAGATTTGGTGCGGTGACAGAAGTTGATTTTGGTGCTTAATTTTGACACAGAACTCTCAAGAAAGAATTTACCCATATGAAAAATTCTGTAAGCCCCGGACCTTAAAAATCAGCCAAAAATTTTTTTCTTCAAAAATCCCCAAATTCTGCTTAAAACTTTCAGTAAACCTTAAAAAAGATTTGGTGCGGTGACAGAAGTTGATTTTGGTGCTTAATTTTGACACAGAACTCTCAAGAAAGAATTTACCCGTATGAAAAATTCTGTAAGCCCCGGACCTTAAAAATCGGCCAAAAATTTTTTTCTTCAAAAATCCCCAAATTCTGCTTAAAACTTTCAGTAAACCTTAAAAAAGATTTGCTGCGGTGACAGAAGTTGATTTTGGTGCTTAATTCTGACACAGAACCCTCCAGAAAGATATTTACCCGTATTAAAAATTCTGTAAGCCCCGGACCTTAAAAATCGGCCAAAAAATTTTTTCTTCAAAAATCCCCAAATTCTGCTTAAAACTTTCAGTAAACCTTAAAAAAGATTTGCTGCAGTGACAGAAGTTGATTTTGGTGCTTAATTCTGACACAGAACCCTCCAGAAAGATATTTACCCGTATGAAAATTCTGTAAGCCCCGGACCTTAAAAATCGGGAAAATTTTTTTTTCTTCAAAAATCCCCAAATTCTCCTTAAAACTTTCAGTAAACCTTAAAAAAGATTTGCTGCGGTGACAGAAGTTGATTTTGGTGCTTAATTTTGACACAGAACCCTCCAGAAAGATATTTACCCGTATGAAAAATTCTGTAAGCCCCGGACCTTAAAAATCGGCTAAAAATTTTTTTCTTCAAAAATCCCCAAATTCTGCTGAAAACTTTCAGAAAACCTTTAAAAAGATTTCCTGCGGTTACAGAACTTGATTTTGGTGCTTAATATTGACACAGAACCCTCCAGAAAGATATTTACCCGTATGAAAAATTCTGTAAGCCCCGGACCTTAAAAATCGGCCAAAAATTTTTTTCTTCAAAAATCCCCAAATTCTGCTTAAAACTTTCAGTAAAACTTAAAAAAGATTTGATGCGGTGACAGAAGTTGATTTTGGTGCTTAATTCTGACACAGAACCCTCCAGAAAGATATTTACCCGTATGAAAATTCTGTAAGCCCCAGACCTTAAAAATCGGCCAAAATTTTTTTTCTTCAAAAATCCCCAAATTCTCCTTAAAACTTTCAGTAAACCTTAAAAAAGATTTGCTGTGGTGACAGAAGTTGATTTTGGTGCTTAATTTTGACACAGAACCCTCCAGAAAGATATTTACCCGTATGAAAAATTCTGTAAGCCCCGGACCTTAAAAATCGGCTAAAAATTTTTTTCTTCAAAAATCCCCAAATTCTGCTGAAAACTTTCAGAAAACCTTAAAAAAGATTTCCTGCGGTGACAGAACTTGATTTTGGTGCTTATATTGACACAGAACCCTCCAGAAAGATATTTACCCGTATGAAAAATTCTGTAAGCCCCGGACCTTAAAAATCGGCCAAAATTTTTTTCTTCAAAAATCCCCAAATTCTGCTTAAAACTTTCAGTAAATATTAAAAAAGATTTGGTGCAGTGACAGAAGTTGATTTTGGTGCTTAATTTTGACCAAGAACTCTCAAGAAAGAATTTACCCGTATGAAAAATTCTGTAAGCCCCGGACCATAAAAATCGGCCAAAATTTTTTTTCTTCAAAAATCCCCAAGTTCTGCTGAAAACTTTCAGAAAACATTAAAAAAGATTTGCTGCGGTGACAGAACTTGATTTTGGTGCTTAATATTGACACAGAACCCTCCAGAAAGATATTTACCCGTATGAAAAATTCTGTAAGCCCCGGACCTTAAAAATCGGGCAAAATTTTTTTTCTTCAAAAATCCCCAAATTCTGCTTAAAACTTTCAGTAAACCTTAAAAAAGATTTGCTGCGGTGACAAAAGTTGATTTTGGTGCTTAATTTTGACACTGAACCCTCCGGAAAGATATTTACCAGTATGAAAAAATCTGTAAGCCCCGGACCTTAAAAATCGGCCAAAAGTCTTTTTCTTCAAAAATCCCCAAATTCTGCTTAAAACTTTCAGTAAACCTTAAAAAAGATTTGGTGCGGTGACAGAAGTTGATTTTGGTGCTTAATTTTGACACAGAACTCTCAAGAAAGAATTTACCCATATGAAAAATTCTGTAAGCCCCGGACCTTAAAAATCAGCCAAAAATTTTTTTCTTCAAAAATCCCCAAATTCTGCTTAAAACTTTCAGTAAACCTTAAAAAAGATTTGGTGCGGTGACAGAAGTTGATTTTGGTGCTTAATTTTGACACAGAACTCTCAAGAAAGAATTTACCCGTATGAAAAATTCTGTAAGCCCCGGACCTTAAAAATCGGCCAAAAATTTTTTTCTTCAAAAATCCCCAAATTCTGCTTAAAACTTTCAGTAAACCTTAAAAAAGATTTGCTGCGGTGACAGAAGTTGATTTTGGTGCTTAATTCTGACACAGAACCCTCCAGAAAGATATTTACCTGTATTAAAAATTCTGTAAGCCCCGGACCTTAAAAATCGGCCAAAAAATTTTTTCTTCAAAAATCCCCAAATTCTGCTTAAAACTTTCAGTAAACCTTAAAAAAGATTTGCTGCAGTGACAGAAGTTGATTTTGGTGCTTAATTCTGACACAGAACCCTCCAGAAAGATATTTACCCGTATGAAAATTCTGTAAGCCCCGGACCTTAAAAATCGGGAAAATTTTTTTTTCTTCAAAAATCCCCAAATTCTCCTTAAAACTTTCAGTAAACCTTAAAAAAGATTTGCTGCGGTGACAGAAGTTGATTTTGGTGCTTAATTTTGACACAGAACCCTCCAGAAAGATATTTACCCGTATGAAAAATTCTGTAAGCCCCGGACCTTAAAAATCGGCTAAAAATTTTTTTCTTCAAAAATCCCCAAATTCTGCTGAAAACTTTCAGAAAACCTTAAAAAAGATTTCCTGCGGTTACAGAACTTGATTTTGGTGCTTAATATTGACACAGAACCCTCCAGAAAGATATTTACCCGTATGAAAAATTCTGTAAGCCCCGGACCTTAAAAATCGGCCAAAAATTTTTTTCTTCAAAAATCCCCAAATTCTGCTTAAAACTTTCAGTAAAACTTAAAAAAGATTTGATGCGGTGACAGAAGTTGATTTTGGTGCTTAATTCTGACACAGAACCCTCCAGAAAGATATTTACCCGTATGAAAATTCTGTAAGCCCCAGACCTTAAAAATCGGCCAAAATTTTTTTTCTTCAAAAATCCCCAAATTCTCCTTAAAACTTTCAGTAAACCTTAAAAAAGATTTGCTGTGGTGACAGAAGTTGATTTTGGTGCTTAATTTTGACACAGAACCCTCCAGAAAGATATTTACCCGTATGAAAAATTCTGTAAGCCCCGGACCTTAAAAATCGGCTAAAAATTTTTTTCTTCAAAAATCCCCAAATTCTGCTGAAAACTTTCAGAAAACCTTAAAAAAGATTTCCTGCGGTGACAGAACTTGATTTTGGTGCTTATATTGACACAGAACCCTCCAGAAAGATATTTACCCGTATGAAAAATTCTGTAAGCCCCGGACCTTAAAAATCGGCCAAAATTTTTTTCTTCAAAAATCCCCAAATTCTGATAAAACTTTCAGTAAACCTTAAAAAAGATTTGCTGCAGTGACAGAAGTTGATTTTGGTGCTTAATTTTGACACAGAACCCTCCAGAAAGATATTTACCCATATGAAAAATTCTGTAAGCCCCAGACCTTAAAAATCGGCCATAAATTTTTTTCTTCAAAAATCCCCAAATTCTACTTAAAACTTTCAGTAAACCTTAAAAAAGATTTGCTGCAGTGACAGAAGTTGATTTTGGTGCTTAATTTTGACACAGTACCCTCCAGAAAGATATTTACCTGTATGAAAAATTCTGTAAGCCCCGGACCTTAAAAATCGGCCAAAAATGTTTCTCTTCAAAAATCCCCAAATTCTGCTTAAAACTTTCAGTAAACCTTAAAAAAGATTTGCTGCGGTGACAGAAGTTGATTTTGGTGCTTAATTTTGACACAGAACCCTCCAGAAAGATATTTACCCGTATGAAAAATTCTGTAAGCTCCGGACCTTAAAAATTTGCCAAAATTTTTTTTCTTCAAAAATCCCCAAATTCTGCTTAAAACTTTCAGTAAACCTTAAAAAAGATTTGCTGCGGTGACAGAAGTTGATTTTGGTGCTTAATTTTGACACAGAACCCTCCAGAAAGATATTTACCCGTATGAAAAATTCTGTAAGCTCCGGACCTTAAAAATCGGCCAAAAATTTTTTTCTTCAAAAATCCCCAAATTCTGCTTAAAACTTTCAGTAAACCTTAAAAAAGATTTGGTGCGGTGACAGAAGTTGATTTTGGTGCTTAATTTTGACCCAGAACTCTCAAGAAAGAATTTACCCGTCTGAAAAATTCTGTAAGCCCCGGACCTTAAAAATCGGCCATAAATTTTTTTCTTCAAAAATCCCCAAATTCTGCTGAAAACTTTCAGAAAACATTAAAAAAGATTTGCTGCGGTGACAGAACTTGATTTTGGTGCTTAATATTGACACAGAACCCTCCAGAAAGATATTTACCCGTATGAAAAATTCTGTAAGCCCTGGACCTTAAAAATCGGGCAAAAATTTTTTTCTTCAAAAATCCCCAAATTCTGCTTAAAACTTTCAGTAAACCTTAAAAAAGATTTGCTGCGGTGACAAAAGTTGATTTTGGTGCTTAATTTTGACACTGAACCCTCCAGAAAGATATTTACCAGTATGAAAAAATCTGTAAGCCCCGGACCTTAAAAATCGGCCAAAAGTCTTTTTCTTCAAAAATCCCCAAATTCTGCTTAAAACTTTCAGTAAACCTTAAAAAAGATTTGGTGCGGTGACAGAAGTTGATTTTGGTGCTTAATTTTGACACAGAACTCTCAAGAAAGAATTTACCCGTATGAAAAATTCTGTAAGCCCCGGACCTTAAAAATCGGCCCAAAATTTTTTTCTTCAAAAATCCCCAAATTCTGCTTAAAACTTTCAGTAAACCTTAAAAAAGATTTGCTGCGGTGACAGAAGTTGATTTTGGTGCTTAATTCTGACACAGAACCCTCCAGAAAGATATTTACCCGTATTAAAAATTCTGTAAGCCCTGGACCTTAAAAATCATCGAAAAAAAATTTTCTTCAAAAATCCCCAAATTCTGCTTAAAACTTTCAGTAAACATTAAAAAAGATTTGATGCGGTGACAAAAGTTGATTTTGGTGCTTAATTTTGACACAGAACCCTCCAGAAAGATATTTACCCATACGAAAAATTCTGTAAGCTCCGGACCTTAAAAATCGGCCAAAAAATTTTTTCTTCAAAAATCCCCAAATTCTGCTTAAAACTTTCAGTAAACCTTAAAAAAGATTTGGTGCGGTGACAGAAGTTGATTTTGGTGCTTAATTTTGACACAGAACTCTCAAGAAAGAATTTACCCGTATGAAAAATTCTGTAAGCCCCGGACCATAAAAATCGGCCAAAAATTTTTTTCTTCAAAAATCCCCAAATTCTGCTGAAAACTTTCAGAAAACATTAAAAAAGATTTGCTGCGGTGACAGAACTTGATTTTGGTGCTTAATATTGACACAGAACCCTCCAGAAAGATATTTACCCGTATGAAAAATTCTGTAAGCCCCGGACCTTAAAAATCGGGCAAAAATTTTTTTCTTCAAAAATCCCCAAATTCTGCTTAAAACTTTCAGTAAACCTTAAAAAAGATTTGCTGCGGTGACAGAAGTTGATTTTGGTGCTTAATTCTGACACAGAACCCTCCAGAAAGATATTTACCCGTATTAAAAATTCTGTAAGCCCTGGACCTTAAAATTCATCGAAAAAATTTTTTCGTCAAAAATCCCCAAATTCTGCTTAAAACTTTCAGTAAACATTAAAAAAGATTTGATGCGGTGACAAAAGTTGATTTTGGTGCTTAATTTTGACACAGAACCCTCCAGAAAGATATTTACCCGTATGAAAAATTCTGTAAGCCCCGGACCTTAAAAATTGGGCAAAATTTTTTTTCTTCAAAAATCCCCAAATTCTGCTTAAAACTTTCAGTAAACCTTAAAAAAGATTTGCTGCGGTGACAAAAGTTGATTTTGGTGCTTAATTTTGACACTGAACCCTCCAGAAAGATATTTACCAGTATGAAAAAATCTGTAAGCCCCGGACCTTAAAAATTGGCCAAAAGTCTTTTTCTTCAAAAATCCCCAAATTCTGCTTAAAACTTTCAGTAAACCTTAAAAAAGATTTGGTGCGGTGACAGAAGTTGATTTTGGTGCTTAATTTTGACACAGAACTCTCAAGAAAGAATTTACCCGTATGAAAAATTCTGTAAGCCCCGGACCTTAAAAATCAGCCAAAAATTTTTTTCTTCAAAAATCCCCAAATTCTGCTTAAAACTTTCAGTAAACCTTAAAAAAGATTTGGTGCGGTGACAGAAGTTGATTTTGGTGCTTAATTTTGACACAGAACTCTCAAGAAAGAATTTACCCGTATGAAAAATTCTGTAAGCCCCGGACCTTAAAAATCGGCCAAAAATTTTTTTCTTCAAAAATCCCCAAATTCTGCTTAAAACTTTCAGTAAACCTTTAAAAAGATTTGCTGCGGTGACAGAAGTTGATTTTGGTGCTTAATTCTGACACAGAACCCTCCAGAAAGATATTTACCCGTATTAAAAATTCTGTAAGCCCCGGACCTTAAAAATCGGCCAAAAAATTTTTTCTTCAAAAATCCCCAAATTCTGCTTAAAACTTTCAGTAAACCTTAAAAAAGATTTGCTGCGGTGACAGAAGTTGATTTTGGTGCTTAATTCTGACACAGAACCCTCCAGAAAGATATTTACCCGTATGAAAATTCTGTAAGCCCCGGACCTTAAAAATCGGGAAAAATTTTTTTTCTTCAAAAATCCCCAAATTCTCCTTAAAACTTTCAGTAAACCTTAAAAAAGATTTGCTGCGGTGACAGAAGTTGATTTTGGTGCTTAATTTTGACACAGAACCCTCCAGAAAGATATTTACCCGTATGAAAAATTCTGTAAGCCCCGGACCTTAAAAATCGGCTAAAAATTTTTTTCTTCAAAAATCCCCAAATTCTGCTGAAAACTTTCAGAAAACCTTAAAAACGATTTCCTGCGGTTACAGAACTTGATTTTGGTGCTTAATATTGACACAGAACCCTCCAGAAAGATATTTACCCGTATGAAAAATTCTGTAAGCCCCGGACCTTAAAAATCGGCCAAAAATTTTTTTCTTCAAAAATCCCCAAATTCTGCTTAAAACTTTCAGTAAAACTTAAAAAAGATTTGATGCGGTGACAGTAGTTGATTTTGGTGCTTAATTCTGACACAGAACCCTCCAGAAAGATATTTACCCGTATGAAAATTCTGTAAGCCCCAGACCTTAAAAATCGGCCAAAATTTTTTTTCTTCAAAAATCCCCAAATTCTCCTTAAAACTTTCAGTAAACCTTAAAAAAGATTTGCTGCGGTGACAGAAGTTGATTTTGGTGCTTAATTTTGACACAGAACCCTCCAGAAAGATATTTAACCGTATTAAAAATTCTGTAAGCTCCGGACCTTAAAAATCGGGCAAAAATTTTTTTCTTCAAAAATCCCCAAATTCTGCTTAAAACTTTCAGAAAACCTTAAAAAAGATTTGCTGCAGTGACAAAAGTTGATTTTGGTGCTTAATTTTGACACAGAACCCTCCAGAAAGATATTAACACATATGAAAAATTATGTAAGCCCCGGACCTTAAAAATCAGCCTAAATTTTTTTTCTTCAAAAATCCCCAAATTCTGCTTAAAACTTTCAGTAAACCTTAAAAAAGATTTGCTGCGGTGACAGAAGATGATTTTGGTGCTTAATTTTGACACAGAACCCTCCAGAAAGATATTTACCCGTATTAAAATTCTGTAAGCCCCGGACTTTAAAAATAAGCCAAATATTTTTTTCTTCAAAAATCCCCAATTTCTGCTTAAAACTTTCAGTAAACCTTAAAAAAGATTTGCTGCGGTGACAAAAGTTGATTTTGGTGCTTAATTTTGACACAGAACCCTCCAGAAAGATATTTACCCGTATGAAAAATTCTGTAAGCCCCTGACCTTAAAAATCGGGGAAAATTTTTTTTCTTCAAAAATCCCCAAATTCTGCTTAAAACTTTCAGTAAACCTTAAAAAAGATTTGCTGAGGTGACAGAAGTTGATTTTGGTGCTTAATTTTGACACAGAACCCTCCAGAAAGATATTTACCCATATTAAAAATTCTGTAAGCTCCGGACCTTAAAAATTGGCCAAAAATTTTTTTCTTCAAAAATCCCCAAATTCTGCTGAAAACTTTCAATAAACCTTAAAAAAGATTTGCTGCGGTGACAAAAGTTGATTTTGGTGCTTAATTTTGACACAGAACCCTCCAGAAAGATATTTACCCGTAGAAAAATTCTGTAAGCCCCGGACCTTAAAAATAAGCCAAATATTTTTTTCTTCAAGAATCCCCAAATTCTGCTAAAAACTTTCAGTAAACCTTAAAAAAGATTTGCTGCGGTGACAAAAGGTGATTTTGGTGCTTAATTTTGACACAGAACCCTCCAGAAAGATATTTACCCGTATGAAAAATTCTGTAAGCCCCGGACCTTAAAAATCGGGCAAAAATTTTTTTCTTCAAAAATCCCCAAATTTTGCTTAAAACTTTCAATAAACCTTAAAAAAGATTTGCTGAGGTGACAGAAGTTGATTTTGGTGCTTAATTTTGACACAGAACCCTCCAGAAAGATATTTACCCGTATGAAAAATTCAGTATGCCCCGGACCTTAAAAATCGGCCAAAAATTTTTTTCTTCAAAAATCCCCAAATTCTGCTTAAAACTTTCAGTAAACCTTAAAAAAGATTTGCTGAGGTGACAGAAGTTGATTTTGGTGCTTAATTTTGACACAGAACCCTCCAGAAAGATATTTACCCATATTAAAAATTCTGTAAGCTCCGGACCTTAAAAATCGGCAAAAAAATATTTTCTTCAAAATTCCCCAAATTCTGCTTAAAACTTTCAGTAAACCTTAAAAAAGATTTGCTGAGGTGACAGAAGTTGATTTTGGTGCTTAATTTTGACACAGAACCCTCCAGAAAGATATTTACCCGTATTAAAAATTCTGTAAGCTCCGGACCTTAAAAATCGGCAAAAAATTTTTTTTTCTTCAAAAATCCCCAAATTCTGCTGAAAACTTTCAAAAAATCTTTAAAAAAATTTACTGCGGGGACAGAAGTTGATTTTGGTGCTTAATTTTGACACAGAACCCCCCAGAAAGATATTTACCCGTATTAAAAATTCTGTAAGCTCCGGACCTTAAAAATCGGCAAATAATTTTTTTCTTCTAAAATCCCCAAATTCTGCTTAAAACTTTCAGAAAACCTTAAAAAAGATTTGCTGCGGTGACAAAAGTTGATTTTGGTGCTTAATTTTGACACAGAACCCTCCAGAAAGATATTTACATGTATGAAAAATTCTGTAAGCCCCGAACCTTAAAAATCAGCCAAAATTTTTTTTCTTCAAAAATTCCCAAATTCTGCTTAAAACTTTCAGTAAACCTTAAAAAAGATTTGCTGCGGTGACAGAAGTTGATTTTGGTGCTTAATTTTGACACAGAACCCTCCAGAAAGATATTTACCCGTATGAAAAATTTTGTAAGCCCCGGACCTTAAAAATCGGGCAAAAATTTATTTCTTCAAAAATCCCCAAATTCTGCTTAAAACTTTCAGTAAACCTTAAAAAAGATTTGCTGAGGTGACAGAAGTTGATTTTGGTGCTTAATTTTGACACAGAACCCTCCAGAAAGATATTTAACCGTATAAAAAATTCTGTAAGCTCCGGACCTTAAAAATCGGGCAAAAATTTTTTTCTTCAAAAATCCCCAAATTCTGCTTAAAACTTTCAGAAAACCTTAAAAAAGATTTGCTGCAGTGACAAAAGTTGATTTTGGTGCTTAATTTTGACACAGAACCCTCCAGAAAGATATTAACACATATGAAAAATTATGTAAGCCCCGGACCTTAAAAATCAGCCTAAATTTTTTTTCTTCAAAAATCCCCAAATTCTGCTTAAAACTTTCAGTAAACCTTAAAAAAGATTTGCTGCGGTGACAGAAGATGATTTTGGTGCTTAATTTTGACACAGAACCCTCCAGAAAGATATTTACCCGTATTAAAATTCTGTAAGCCCCGGACTTTAAAAATAAGCCAAATATTTTTTTCTTCAAAAATCCCCAATTTCTGCTTAAAACTTTCAGTAAACCTTAAAAAAGATTTGCTGCGGTGACAAAAGTTGATTTTGGTGCTTAATTTTGACACAGAACCCTCCAGAAAGATATTTACCCGTATGAAAAATTCTGTAAGCCCCGGACCTTAAAAATCGGGCAAAAAATTTTTTCTTCAAAAATCCACAAACTCTGCTTAAAACTTTCAGTAAACCTTAAAAAAGATTTGCTGCGGTGACAGAAGTTGATTTTGGTGCATAAATTTGACACAGAACCCTCCAGAAAGATATTTACCCGTATTAAAAATTCTGTAAGCCCCGGACTTTAAAAATCGTCTAAAAATTTTATTCTTCTAAAATCCCCAAATTCTGCTTAAAACTTTCAGAAAACCTTAAAAAAGATTTGCTGCGGTGACAAAAGTTGATTTTGGTGCTTAATTTTGACACAGAACCCCCCAGAAAGATATTTACACGTATGAAAAATTCTGTAAGCCCCGGACCTTAAAAATCAGCCAAAATGTTTTTTCTTCAAAAATCCCCAAATTCTGCTTAAAACTTTCAGTAAACCTTAAAAAAGATTTGCTGCAGTGACAAAAGTTGATTTTGGTGCTTAATTTTGACACAGAACCCTCCAGAAAGATATTTACCCATATGAAAAATTCTGTAAGCCCCGGACCTTAAAAATAGCCAAAAAAATTTTTCTTCAAAAATCCCCAAATTCTGCTTAAAACTTTCATTAAATCTTAAAAAAGATTTGCTGCGGTGACAAAAGTTGATTTTGGTGCTTAATTTTGACACAGAACCCTCCAGAAAGATATTTACCCATATGAAAAATTCTGTAAGCCCCGGACCTTAAAAATCGGGCAAAAATTTTTTTCTTCAAAAATCCCCAAATTCTGCTTAAAACTTTCAGTAAACCTTAAAAAAGATTTGCTGAGGTGACAGAAGTTGATTTTGGTGCTTAATTTTGACACAGAACCCTCCAGAAAGATATTTACCCATATTAAAAATTCTGTAAGCTCCGGACCTTAAAAATCGGCAAAAAAATATTTTCTTCAAAATTCCCCAAATTCTGCTTAAAACTTTCAGTAAACCTTAAAAAAGATTTGCTGAGGTGACAGAAGTTGATTTTGGTGCTTAATTTTGACACAGAACCCTCCAGAAAGATATTTACCCGTATTAAAAATTCTGTAAGCTCCGGACCTTAAAAATCGGCAAAAAATTTTTTTTTCTTCAAAAATCCCCAAATTCTGCTGAAAACTTTCAAAAAATCTTAAAAAAAATTTACTGCGGGGACAGAAGTTGATTTTGGTGCTTAATTTTGACACAGAACCCCCCAGAAAGATATTTACCCGTATTAAAAATTCTGTAAGCTCCGGACCTTAAAAATCGGCAAAAAAATTTTTTCTTCTAAAATCCCCAAATTCTGCTTAAAACTTTCAGAAAACCTTAAAAAAGATTTGCTGCGGTGACAAAAGTTGATTTTGGTGCTTAATTTTGACACAGAACCCTCCAGAAAGATATTTACATGTATGAAAAATTCTGTAAGCCCCGAACCTTAAAAATCAGCCAAAATTTTTTTTCTTCAAAAATTCCCAAATTCTGCTTAAAACTTTCAGTAAACCTTAAAAAAGATTTGCTGCGGTGACAGAAGTTGATTTTGGTGCTTAATTTTGACACAGAACCCTCCAGAAAGATATTTACCCGTATGAAAAATTTTGTAACCCCCGGACCTTAAAAATCGGGCAAAAATTTTTTTCTTCAAAAATCCCCAAATTCTGCTTAAAACTTTCAGTAAACCTTAAAAAAGATTTGCTGAGGTGACAGAAGTTGATTTTGGTGCTTAATTTTGACACAGAACCCTCCAGAAAGATATTTAACCGTATTAAAAATTCTGTAAGCTCCGGACCTTAAAAATCGGGCAAAAATTTTTTTCTTCAAAAATCCCCAAATTCTGCTTAAAACTTTCAGAAAACCTTAAAAAAGATTTGCTGCAGTGACAAAAGTTGATTTTGGTGCTTAATTTTGACACAGAACCCTCCAGAAAGATATTAACACATATGAAAAATTATGTAAGCCCCGGACCTTAAAAATCAGCCTAAATTTTTTTTCTTCAAAAATCCCCAAATTCTGCTTAAAACTTTCAGTAAACCTTAAAAAAGATTTGCTGCGGTGACAGAAGATGATTTTGGTGCTTAATTTTGACACAGAACCCTCCAGAAAGATATTTACCCGTATTAAAATTCTGTAAGCCCCGGACTTTAAAAATAAGCCAAATATTTTTTTCTTCAAAAATCCCCAATTTCTGCTTAAAACTTTCAGTAAACCTTAAAAAAGATTTGCTGCGGTGACAAAAGTTGATTTTGGTGCTTAATTTTGACACAGAACCCTCCAGAAAGATATTTACCCGTATGAAAAATTCTGTAAGCCCCGGACCTTAAAAATCGGCCAAAAATTTTTTCTTCAAAAATCCACAAACTCTGCTTAAAACTTTCAGTAAACCTTAAAAAAGATTTGCTGCGGTGACAGAAGTTGATTTTGGTGCATAAATTTGACACAGAACCCTCCAGAAAGATATTTACCCGTATTAAAAATTCTGTAAGCCCCGGACTTTAAAAATCGTCTAAAAATTTTATTCTTCTAAAATCCCCAAATTCTGCTTAAAACTTTCAGAAAACCTTAAAAAAGATTTGCTGCGGTGACAAAAGTTGATTTTGGTGCTTAATTTTGACACAGAACCCCCCAGAAAGATATTTACACGTATGAAAAATTCTGTAAGCCCCGGACCTTAAAAATCAGCCAAAATTTTTTTTCTTCAAAAATCCCCAAATTCTGCTTAAAACTTTCAGTAAACCTTAAAAAAGATTTGCTGCAGTGACAAAAGTTGATTTTGGTGCTTAATTTTGACACAGAACCCTCCAGAAAGATATTTACCCATATGAAAAATTCTGTAAGCCCCGGACCTTAAAAATCGGCAAAAAATTTTTTTCTTCAAAAATCCCCAAATTCTGCTTAAAACTTTCAGTAAACCTTAAAAAAGATTTGCTGAGGTGACAGAAGTTGATTTTGGTGCTTAATTTTGACACAGAACCCTCCAGAAAGATATTTAACCGTATTAAAAATTCTGTAAGCTCCGGACCTTAAAAATCGGGCAAAAATTTTTTTCTTCAAAAATCCCCAAATTCTGCTTAAAACTTTCAGAAAACCTTAAAAAAGATTTGCTGCAGTGACAAAAGTTGATTTTGGTGCTTAATTTTGACACAGAACCCTCCAGAAAGATATTAACACATATGAAAAATTATGTAAGCCCCGGACCTTAAAAATCAGCCTAAATTTTTTTTCTTCGAAAATCCCCAAATTCTGCTTAAAACTTTCAGTAAACCTTAAAAAAGATTTGCTGCGGTGACAGAAGATGATTTTGGTGCTTAATTTTGACACAGAACCCTCCAGAAAGATATTTACCCGTATTAAAATTCTGTAAGCCCCGGACTTTAAAAATAAGCCAAATATTTTTTTCTTCAAAAATCCCCAATTTCTGCTTAAAACTTTCAGTAAACCTTAAAAAAGATTTGCTGCGGTGACAAAAGTTGATTTTGGTGCTTAATTTTGACACAGAACCCTCCAGAAAGATATTTACCCGTATGAAAAATTCTGTAAGCCCCTGACCTTAAAAATCGGGGAAAATTTTTTTTCTTCAAAAATCCCCAAATTCTGCTTAAAACTTTCAGTAAACCTTAAAAAAGATTTGCTGAGGTGACAGAAGTTGATTTTGGTGCTTAATTTTGACACAGAACCCTCCAGAAAGATATTTACCCATATTAAAAATTCTGTAAGCTCCGGACCTTAAAAATCGGCCAAAAATTTTTTTCTTCAAAAATCCCCAAATTCTGCTGAAAACTTTCAATAAACCTTAAAAAAGATTTGCTGCGGTGACAAAAGTTGATTTTGGTGCTTAATTTTGACACAGAACCCTCCAGAAAGATATTTACCAGTAGAAAAATTCTGTAAGCCCCGGACCTTAAAAATAAGCCAAATATTTTTTTCTTCAAGAATCCCCAAATTCTGCTAAAAACTTTCAGTAAACCTTAAAAAAGATTTGCTGCGGTGACAAAAGGTGATTTTGGTGCTTAATTTTGACACAGAACCCTCCAGAAAGATATTTACCCGTATGAAAAATTCTGTAAGCCCCGGACCTTAAAAATCGGGCAAAAATTTTTTTCTTCAAAAATCCCCAAATTTTGCTTAAAACTTTCAATAAACCTTAAAAAAGATTTGCTGAGGTGACAGAAGTTGATTTTTGTGCTTAATTTTGACACAGAACCCTCCAGAAAGATATTTACCCGTATGAAAAATTCAGTATGCCCCGGACCTTAAAAATCGGCCAAAAATTTTTTTCTTCAAAAATCCCCAAATTCTGCTTAAAACTTTCAGTAAACCTTAAAAAAGATTTGCTGAGGTGACAGAAGTTGATTTTGGTGCTTAATTTTGACACAGAACCCTCCAGAAAGATATTTACCCGTATTAAAAATTCTGTAAGCTCCGGACCTTAAAAATCGGCAAAAAATTTTTTTTTCTTCAAAAATCCCCAAATTCTGCTGAAAACTTTCAAAAAATCTTAAAAAAAATTTACTGCGGGGACAGAAGTTGATTTTGGTGCTTAATTTTGACACAGAACCCCCCAGAAAGATATTTACCCGTATTAAAAATTCTGTAAGCTCCGGACCTTAAAAATCGGCAAAAAATTTTTTTCTTCAAAATTCCCCAAATTCTGCTTAAAACTTTCAGTAAACCTTAAAAAAGATTTGCTGAGGTGACAGAAGTTGATTTTGGTGCTTAATTTTGACACAGAACCCTCCAGAAAGATATTTACCCGTATTAAAAATTCTGTAAGCTCCGGACCTTAAAAATCGGCAAAAAATTTTTTTTTCTTCAAAAATCCCCAAATTCTGCTGAAAACTTTCAAAAAACCTTAAAAAAGATTTGCTGAGGTGACAGAAGTTGATTTTGGTGCTTAATTTTGACACAGAACCCTCCAGAAAGATATTTACCCGTATTAAAAATTCTGTAAGCTCCGGACCTTAAAAATCGTCTAAAAATTTTTTTCTTCTAAAATCCCCAAATTCTGCTTAAAACTTTCAGAAAACCTTAAAAAAGATTTGCTGCGGTGACAAAAGTTGATTTTGGTGCTTAATTTTGACACAGAACCCTCCAGAAAGATATTTACATGTATGAAAAATTCTGTAAGCCCCGAACCTTAAAAATCAGCCAAAATTTTTTTTCTTCAAAAATTCCCAAATTCTGCTTAAAACTTTCAGTAAACCTTAAAAAAGATTTGCTGCGGTGACAAAAGTTGATTTTGGTGCTTAATTTTGACACAGAACCCTCCAGAAAGATATTTACCCGTATGAAAAATTCTGTAAGCCCCTGACCTTAAAAATCGGGGAAAAATTTTTTTCTTCAAAAATCCCCAAATTCTGCTTAAAACTTTCAGTAAACCTTAAAAAAGATTTGCTGAGGTGACAGAAGTTGATTTTGGTGCTTAATTTTGACACAGAACCCTCCAGAAAGATATTTACCCGTATGAAAAATTCAGTATGCCCCGGACCTTAAAAATCGGCCAAAAATTTTTTTCTTCAAAAATCCCCAAATTCTGCTTAAAACTTTCAGTAAACCTTAAAAAAGATTTGCTGAGGTGACAGAAGTTGATTTTGGTGCTTAATTTTGACACAGAACCCTCCAGAAAGATATTTACCCATATTAAAAATTCTGTAAGCCCCGGACCTTAAAAATTGTCCAAAAATTATTTTCTTCAAAAATCCCCTAATTCTGCTTAAAACTTTCAGAAAACCTTAAAAAAGATTTGCTGCTGTGACAAAAGTTGATTTTGGTGCTTAATTTTGACACAGAACCCTCCAGAAAGATATTTACACGTATGAAAAATTCTGTAAGCCCCGGACCTTAAAAATCAGCCAAAATTTTTTTTCTTCAAAAATTCCCAAATTCTGCTTAAAACTTTCAGTAAACCTTAAAAAAGATTTGCTGCGGTGACAGAAGTTGATTTTGGTGCTTAATTTTGACACAGAACCCTCCAGAAATATATTTACCCATATGAAAAATTTTGTAAGCCCCGGACCTTAAAAATCGGCAAAAAATTTTTCTCTTCAAAAATCCCCAAATTCTGCTTAAAACTTTCAGTAAACCTTAAAAAAGATTTGCTGAGGTGACAGAAGTTGATTTTGGTGCTTAATTTTGACACAGAACCCTCCAGAAAGATATTTACCCGTATTAAAAATTCTGTAAGCTCCGGACCTTAAAAATCGGGCAAAAATTTTTTTCTTCAAAAATCCCCAAATTCTGCCGAAAACTTTCAAAAAATCTTAAAAAAAATTTACTGCGGGGACAGAAGTTGATTTTGGTGCTTAATTTTGACACAGAACCCCCCAGAAAGATATTTACCCGTATTAAAAATTCTGTAAGCTCCGGACCTTAAAAATCGGCCAAAAATTTTTTTCTTCAAAAATCCCCAAATTCTGCTGAAAACTTTCAATAAACCTTAAAAAAGATTTGCTGCGGTGACAAAAGTTGATTTTGGTGCTTAATTTTGACACAGAACCCTCCAGAAAGATATTTACCCGTAGAAAAATTCTGTAAGCCCCGGACCTTAAAAATAAGCCAAATATTTTTTTCTTCAAGAATCCCCAAATTCTGCTAAAAACTTTCAGTAAACCTTAAAAAAGATTTGCTGCGGTGACAAAAGGTGATTTTGGTGCTTAATTTTGACACAGAACCCTCCAGAAAGATATTTACCCGTATGAAAAATTCTGTAAGCCCCGGACCTTAAAAATCGGACAAAAATTTTTTTCTTCAAAAATCCCCAAATTTTGCTTAAAACTTTCAATAAACCTTAAAAAAGATTTGCTGAGGTGACAGAAGTTGATTTTGGTGCTTAATTTTGACACAGAACCCTCCAGAAAGATATTTACCCGTATGAAAAATTCAGTATGCCCCGGACCTTAAAAATCGGCCAAAAATTTTTTTCTTCAAAAATCCCCAAATTCTGCTTAAAACTTTCAGTAAACCTTAAAAAAGATTTGCTGAGGTGACAGAAGTTGATTTTGGTGCTTAATTTTGACACAGAACCCTCCAGAAAGATATTTACCCATATTAAAAATTCTGTAAGCTCCGGACCTTAAAAATCGGCAAAAAAATATTTTCTTCAAAATTCCCCAAATTCTGCTTAAAACTTTCAGTAAACCTTAAAAAAGATTTGCTGAGGTGACAGAAGTTGATTTTGGTGCTTAATTTTGACACAGAACCCTCCAGAAAGATATTTACCCGTATTAAAAATTCTGTAAGCTCCGGACCTTAAAAATCGGCAAAAAATTTTTTTTTCTTCAAAAATCCCCAAATTCTGCTGAAAACTTTCAAAAAATCTTAAAAAAAATTTACTGCGGGGACAGAAGTTGATTTTGGTGCTTAATTTTGACACAGAACCCCCCAGAAAGATATTTACCCGTATTAAAAATTCTGTAAGCTCCGGACCTTAAAAATCGGCAAAAAAATTTTTTCTTCTAAAATCCCCAAATTCTGCTTAAAACTTTCAGAAAACCTTAAAAAAGATTTGCTGCGGTGACAAAAGTTGATTTTGGTGCTTAATTTTGACACAGAACCCTCCAGAAAGATATTTACCCGTATGAAAAATTCAGTATGCCCCGGACCTTAAAAATCGGCCAAAAATTTTTTTCTTCAAAAATCCCCAAATTCTGCTTAAAACTTTCAGTAAACCTTAAAAAAGATTTGCTGAGGTGACAGAAGTTGATTTTGGTGCTTAATTTTGACACAGAACCCTCCAGAAAGATATTTACCCATATTAAAAATTCTGTAAGCTCCGGACCTTAAAAATCGGCAAAAAAATATTTTCTTCAAAATTCCCCAAATTCTGCTTAAAACTTTCAGTAAACCTTAAAAAAGATTTGCTGAGGTGACAGAAGTTGATTTTGGTGCTTAATTTTGACACAGAACCCTCCAGAAAGATATTTACCCGTATTAAAAATTCTGTAAGCTCCGGACCTTAAAAATCGGCAAAAAATTTTTTTTTCTTCAAAAATCCCCAAATTCTGCTGAAAACTTTCAAAAAATCTTAAAAAAAATTTACTGCGGGGACAGAAGTTGATTTTGGTGCTTAATTTTGACACAGAACCCCCCAGAAAGATATTTACCCGTATTAAAAATTCTGTAAGCTCCGGACCTTAAAAATCGGCAAAAAAATTTTTTCTTCTAAAATCCCCAAATTCTGCTTAAAACTTTCAGAAAACCTTAAAAAAGATTTGCTGCGGTGACAAAAGTTGATTTTGGTGCTTAATTTTGACACAGAACCCTCCAGAAAGATATTTACATGTATGAAAAATTCTGTAAGCCCCGGACCTTAAAAATCAGCCAAAATTTTTTTTCTTCAAAAATTCCCAAATTCTGCTTAAAACTTTCAGTAAACCTTAAAAAAGATTTGCTGCGGTGACAGAAGTTGATTTTGGTGCTTAATTTTGACACAGAACCCTCCAGAAAGATATTTACCCGTATGAAAAATTTTGTAAGCCCCGGACCTTAAAAATCGGGCAAAAATTTTTTTCTTCAAAAATCCCCAAATTCTGCTTAAAACTTTCAGTAAACCTTAAAAAAGATTTGCTGAGGTGACAGAAGTTGATTTTGGTGCTTAATTTTGACACAGAACCCTCCAGAAAGATATTTAACCGTATTAAAAATTCTGTAAGCTCCGGACCTTAAAAATCGGGCAAAAATTTTTTTCTTCAAAAATCCCCAAATTCTGCTTAAAACTTTCAGAAAACCTTAAAAAAGATTTGCTGCAGTGACAAAAGTTGATTTTGGTGCTTAATTTTGACACAGAACCCTCCAGAAAGATATTAACACATATGAAAAATTATGTAAGCCCCGGACCTTAAAAATCAGCCTAAATTTTTTTTCTTCAAAAATCCCCAAATTCTGCTTAAAACTTTCAGTAAACCTTAAAAAAGATTTGCTGCGGTGACAGAAGATGATTTTGCTGCTTAATTTTGACACAGAACCCTCCAGAAAGATATTTACCCGTATTAAAATTCTGTAAGCCCCGGACTTTAAAAATAAGCCAAATATTTTTTTCTTCAAAAATCCCCAATTTCTGCTTAAAACTTTCAGTAAACCTTAAAAAAGATTTGCTGCGGTGACAAAAGTTGATTTTGGTGCTTAATTTTGACACAGAACCCTCCAGAAAGATATTTACCCGTATGAAAAATTCTGTAAGCCCCTGACCTTAAAAATCGGGGAAAAATTTTTTTCTTCAAAAATCCCCAAATTCTGCTTAAAACTTTCAGTAAACCTTAAAAAAGATTTGCTGAGGTGACAGAAGTTGATTTTGGTGCTTAATTTTGACACAGAACCCTCCAGAAAGATATTTACCCGTATGAAAAATTCAGTATGCCCCGGACCTTAAAAATCGGCCAAAAATTTTTTTCTTCAAAAATCCCCAAATTCTGCTTAAAACTTTCAGTAAACCTTAAAAAAGATTTGCTGAGGTGACAGAAGTTGATTTTGGTGCTTAATTTTGACACAGAACCCTCCAGAAAGATATTTACCCATATTAAAAATTCTGTAAGCTCCGGACCTTAAAAATCGGCAAAAAATTTTTTTCTTCAAAATTCCCCAAATTCTGCTTAAAACTTTCAGTAAACCTTAAAAAAGATTTGCTGAGGTGACAGAAGTTGATTTTGGTGCTTAATTTTGACACAGAACCCTCCAGAAAGATATTTACCCGTATTAAAAATTCTGTAAGCTCCGGACCTTAAAAATCGGCAAAAAATTTTTTTTTCTTCAAAAATCCCCAAATTCTGCTGAAAACTTTCAAAAAATCTTAAAAAAAATTTACTGCGGGGACAGAAGTTGATTTTGGTGCTTAATTTTGACACAGAACCCCCCAGAAAGATATTTACCCGTATTAAAAATTCTGTAAGCTCCGGACCTTAAAAATCGTCTAAAAATTTTTTTCTTCTAAAATCCCCAAATTCTGCTTAAAACTTTCAGAAAACCTTAAAAAAGATTTGCTGCGGTGACAAAAGTTGATTTTGGTGCTTAATTTTGACACAGAACCCTCCAGAAAGATATTTACATGTATGAAAAATTCTGTAAGCCCCGAACCTTAAAAATCAGCCAAAATTTTTTTTCTTCAAAAATTCCCAAATTCTGCTTAAAACTTTCAGTAAACCTTAAAAAAGATTTGCTGCGGTGACAGAAGTTGATTTTGGTGCTTAATTTTGACACAGAACCCTCCAGAAAGATATTTACCCGTATGAAAAATTTTGTAAGCCCCGGACCTTAAAAATCGGGCAAAAATTTTTTTCTTCAAAAATCCCCAAATTCTGCTTAAAACTTTCAGTAAACCTTAAAAAAGATTTGCTGCGGTGACAAAAGTTGATTTTGGTGCTTAATTTTGACACAGAACCCTCCAGAAAGATATTTACCCGTATTAAAAATTCTGTAAGCCCCGGACCTTAAAAATAAGCCAAATATTTTTTTCTTCAAAAATCCCCAAATTCTGCTTAAAACTTTCAGTAAACCTTAAAAAAGATTTGCTGCGGTGACAGAAGTTGATTTTGGTGCTTAATTTTGACACAGAACCCTCCAGAAAGATATTTACCCGTATTAAAAATTCTGTAAGCCCCGGACCTTAAAAATCGTCCAAAAATTATTTTCTTCAAAAAATCCCCTAATTCTGCTTAAAACTTTCAGAAAACCTTAAAAAAGATTTGCTGCTGTGACAAAAGTTGATTTTGGTGCTTAATTTTGACACAGAACCCTCCAGAAAGATATTTACACGTATGAAAAATTCTGTAAGCCCCGGACCTTAAAAATCAGCCAAAATTTTTTCTCTTCAAAAATCCCCAAATTCTGCTTAAAACTTTCAGTAAACCTTAAAAAAGATTTGCTGAGGTGACAGAAGTTGATTTTGGTGCATAAATTTGACACAGAACCCTCCAGAAAGATATTTACCCGTATTAAAAATTCTGTAAGCCCCGGACTTTAAAAATCGTCTAAAAATTTTATTCTTCTAAAATCCCCAAATTCTGCTTAAAACTTTCAGAAAACCTTAAAAAAGATTTGCTGCGGTGACAAAAGTTGATTTTGGTGCTTAATTTTGACACAGAACCCCCCAGAAAGATATTTACACGTATGAAAAATTCTGTAAGCCCCGGACCTTAAAAATCAGCCAAAATTTTTTTTCTTCTAAAATCCCCAAATTCTGCTTAAAACTTTCAGTAAACCTTAAAAAAGATTTGCTGCAGTGACAAAAGTTGATTTTGGTGCTTAATTTTGACACAGAACCCTCCAGAAAGATATTTACCCATATGAAAAATTCTGTAAGCCCCGGACCTTAAAAATAGCCAAAAAAATTTTTCTTCAAAAATCCCCAAATTCTGCTTAAAACTTTCATTAAATCTTAAAAAAGATTTGCTGCGGTGACAAAAGTTGATTTTGGTGCTTAATTTTGACACAGAACCCTCCAGAAAGATATTTACCCATATGAAAAATTCTGTAAGCCCCGGACCTTAAAAATCGGCAAAAAATTTTTTTCTTCAAAAATCCCCAAATTCTGCTTAAAACTTTCAGTAAACCTTAAAAAAGATTTGCTGAGGTGACAGAAGTTGATTTTGGTGCTTAATTTTGACACAGAACCCTCCAGAAAGATATTTAACCGTATTAAAAATTCTGTAAGCTCCGGACCTTAAAAATCGGGCAAAATTTTTTTCTTCAAAAATCCCCAAATTCTGCTTAAAACTTTCAGAAAACCTTAAAAAAGATTTGCTGCAGTGACAAAAGTTGATTTTGGTGCTTAATTTTGACACAGAACCCTCCAGAAAGATATTAACACATATGAAAAATTATGTAAGCCCCGGACCTTAAAAATCAGCCTAAATTTTTTTTCTTCAAAAATCCCCAAATTCTGCTTAAAACTTTCAGTAAACCTTAAAAAAGATTTGCTGCGGTGACAGAAGATGATTTTGGTGCTTAATTTTGACACAGAACCCTCCAGAAAGATATTTACCCGTATTAAAATTCTGTAAGCCCCGGACTTTAAAAATAAGCCAAATATTTTTTTCTTCAAAAATCCCCAATTTCTGCTTAAAACTTTCAGTAAACCTTAAAAAAGATTTGCTGCGGTGACAAAAGTTGATTTTGGTGCTTAATTTTGACACAGAACCCTCCAGAAAGATATTTACCCGTATGAAAAATTCTGTAAGCCCCTGACCTTAAAAATCGGGGAAAATTTTTTTTCTTCAAAAATCCCCAAATTCTGCTTAAAACTTTCAGTAAACCTTAAAAAAGATTTGCTGAGGTGACAGAAGTTGATTTTGGTGCTTAATTTTGACACAGAACCCTCCAGAAAGATATTTACCCATATTAAAAATTCTGTAAGCTCCGGACCTTAAAAATCGGCCAAAAATTTTTTTCTTCAAAAATCCCCAAATTCTGCTGAAAACTTTCAATAAACCTTAAAAAAGATTTGCTGCGGTGACAAAAGTTGATTTTGGTGCTTAATTTTGACACAGAACCCTCCAGAAAGATATTTACCAGTAGAAAAATTCTGTAAGCCCCGGACCTTAAAAATAAGCCAAATATTTTTTTCTTCAAGAATCCCCAAATTCTGCTAAAAACTTTCAGTAAACCTTAAAAAAGATTTGCTGCGGTGACAAAAGGTGATTTTGGTGCTTAATTTTGACACAGAACCCTCCAGAAAGATATTTACCCGTATGAAAAATTCTGTAAGCCCCGGACCTTAAAAATCGGGCAAAAATTTTTTTCTTCAAAAATCCCCAAATTTTGCTTAAAACTTTCAATAAACCTTAAAAAAGATTTGCTGAGGTGACAGAAGTTGATTTTTGTGCTTAATTTTGACACAGAACCCTCCAGAAAGATATTTACCCGTATGAAAAATTCAGTATGCCCCGGACCTTAAAAATCGGCCAAAAATTTTTTTCTTCAAAAATCCCCAAATTCTGCTTAAAACTTTCAGTAAACCTTAAAAAAGATTTGCTGAGGTGACAGAAGTTGATTTTGGTGCTTAATTTTGACACAGAACCCTCCAGAAAGATATTTACCCGTATTAAAAATTCTGTAAGCTCCGGACCTTAAAAATCGGCAAAAAATTTTTTTTTCTTCAAAAATCCCCAAATTCTGCTGAAAACTTTCAAAAAATCTTAAAAAAAATTTACTGCGGGGACAGAAGTTGATTTTGGTGCTTAATTTTGACACAGAACCCCCCAGAAAGATATTTACCCGTATTAAAAATTCTGTAAGCTCCGGACCTTAAAAATCGGCAAAAAATTTTTTTCTTCAAAATTCCCCAAATTCTGCTTAAAACTTTCAGTAAACCTTAAAAAGATTTGCCTGAGGTGACAGAAGTTGATTTTGGTGCTTAATTTTGACACAGAACCCTCCAGAAAGATATTTACCCGTATTAAAAATTCTGTAAGCTCCGGACCTTAAAAATCGGCAAAAAATTTTTTTTTCTTCAAAAATCCCCAAATTCTGCTGAAAACTTTCAAAAAACCTTAAAAAAGATTTGCTGAGGTGACAGAAGTTGATTTTGGTGCTTAATTTTGACACAGAACCCTCCAGAAAGATATTTACCCGTATTAAAAATTCTGTAAGCTCCGGACCTTAAAAATCGTCTAAAAATTTTTTTCTTCTAAAATCCCCAAATTCTGCTTAAAACTTTCAGAAAACCTTAAAAAAGATTTGCTGCGGTGACAAAAGTTGATTTTGGTGCTTAATTTTGACACAGAACCCTCCAGAAAGATATTTACATGTATGAAAAATTCTGTAAGCCCCGAACCTTAAAAATCAGCCAAAATTTTTTTTCTTCAAAAATTCCCAAATTCTGCTTAAAACTTTCAGTAAACCTTAAAAAAGATTTGCTGCGGTGACAAAAGTTGATTTTGGTGCTTAATTTTGACACAGAACCCTCCAGAAAGATATTTACCCGTATGAAAAATTCTGTAAGCCCCTGACCTTAAAAATCGGGGAAAAATTTTTTTCTTCAAAAATCCCCAAATTCTGCTTAAAACTTTCAGTAAACCTTAAAAAAGATTTGCTGAGGTGACAGAAGTTGATTTTGGTGCTTAATTTTGACACAGAACCCTCCAGAAAGATATTTACCCGTATGAAAAATTCAGTATGCCCCGGACCTTAAAAATCGGCCAAAAATTTTTTTCTTCAAAAATCCCCAAATTCTGCTTAAAACTTTCAGTAAACCTTAAAAAAGATTTGCTGAGGTGACAGAAGTTGATTTTGGTGCTTAATTTTGACACAGAACCCTCCAGAAAGATATTTACCCATATTAAAAATTCTGTAAGCCCCGGACCTTAAAAATTGTCCAAAAATTATTTTCTTCAAAAATCCCCTAATTCTGCTTAAAACTTTCAGAAAACCTTAAAAAAGATTTGCTGCTGTGACAAAAGTTGATTTTGGTGCTTAATTTTGACACAGAACCCTCCAGAAAGATATTTACACGTATGAAAAATTCTGTAAGCCCCGGACCTTAAAAATCAGCCAAAATTTTTTTTCTTCAAAAATTCCCAAATTCTGCTTAAAACTTTCAGTAAACCTTAAAAAAGATTTGCTGCGGTGACAGAAGTTGATTTTGGTGCTTAATTTTGACACAGAACCCTCCAGAAATATATTTACCCATATGAAAAATTTTGTAAGCCCCGGACCTTAAAAATCGGCAAAAAATTTTTCTCTTCAAAAATCCCCAAATTCTGCTTAAAACTTTCAGTAAACCTTAAAAAAGATTTGCTGAGGTGACAGAAGTTGATTTTGGTGCTTAATTTTGACACAGAACCCTCCAGAAAGATATTTACCCGTATTAAAAATTCTGTAAGCTCCGGACCTTAAAAATCGGGCAAAAATTTTTTTCTTCAAAAATCCCCAAATTCTGCCGAAAACTTTCAAAAAATCTTAAAAAAATTTACTGCGGGGACAGAAGTTGATTTTGGTGCTTAATTTTGACACAGAACCCCCCAGAAAGATATTTACCCGTATTAAAAATTCTGTAAGCTCCGGACCTTAAAAATCGGCCAAAAATTTTTTTCTTCAAAAATCCCCAAATTCTGCTGAAAACTTTCAATAAACCTTAAAAAAGATTTGCTGCGGTGACAAAAGTTGATTTTGGTGCTTAATTTTGACACAGAACCCTCCAGAAAGATATTTACCCGTAGAAAAATTCTGTAAGCCCCGGACCTTAAAAATAAGCCAAATATTTTTTTCTTCAAGAATCCCCAAATTCTGCTAAAAACTTTCAGTAAACCTTAAAAAAGATTTGCTGCGGTGACAAAAGGTGATTTTGGTGCTTAATTTTGACACAGAACCCTCCAGAAAGATATTTACCCGTATGAAAAATTCTGTAAGCCCCGGACCTTAAAAATCGGACAAAAATTTTTTTCTTCAAAAATCCCCAAATTTTGCTTAAAACTTTCAATAAACCTTAAAAAAGATTTGCTGAGGTGACAGAAGTTGATTTTGGTGCTTAATTTTGACACAGAACCCTCCAGAAAGATATTTACCCGTATGAAAAATTCAGTATGCCCCGGACCTTAAAAATCGGCCAAAAATTTTTTTCTTCAAAAATCCCCAAATTCTGCTTAAAACTTTCAGTAAACCTTAAAAAAGATTTGCTGAGGTGACAGAAGTTGATTTTGGTGCTTAATTTTGACACAGAACCCTCCAGAAAGATATTTACCCATATTAAAAATTCTGTAAGCTCCGGACCTTAAAAATCGGCAAAAAAATATTTTCTTCAAAATTCCCCAAATTCTGCTTAAAACTTTCAGTAAACCTTAAAAAAGATTTGCTGAGGTGACAGAAGTTGATTTTGGTGCTTAATTTTGACACAGAACCCTCCAGAAAGATATTTACCCGTATTAAAAATTCTGTAAGCTCCGGACCTTAAAAATCGGCAAAAAATTTTTTTTTCTTCAAAAATCCCCAAATTCTGCTGAAAACTTTCAAAAATCTTAAAAAAAATTTACTGCGGGGACAGAAGTTGATTTTGGTGCTTAATTTTGACACAGAACCCCCCAGAAAGATATTTACCCGTATTAAAAATTCTGTAAGCTCCGGACCTTAAAAATCGGCAAAAAAATTTTTTCTTCTAAAATCCCCAAATTCTGCTTAAAACTTTCAGAAAACCTTAAAAAAGATTTGCTGCGGTGACAAAAGTTGATTTTGGTGCTTAATTTTGACACAGAACCCTCCAGAAAGATATTTACCCGTATGAAAAATTCAGTATGCCCCGGACCTTAAAAATCGGCCAAAAATTTTTTTCTTCAAAAATCCCCAAATTCTGCTTAAAACTTTCAGTAAACCTTAAAAAAGATTTGCTGAGGTGACAGAAGTTGATTTTGGTGCTTAATTTTGACACAGAACCCTCCAGAAAGATATTTACCCATATTAAAAATTCTGTAAGCTCCGGACCTTAAAAATCGGCAAAAAAATATTTTCTTCAAAATTCCCCAAATTCTGCTTAAAACTTTCAGTAAACCTTAAAAAAGATTTGCTGAGGTGACAGAAGTTGATTTTGGTGCTTAATTTTGACACAGAACCCTCCAGAAAGATATTTACCCGTATTAAAAATTCTGTAAGCTCCGGACCTTAAAAATCGGCAAAAAATTTTTTTTTCTTCAAAAATCCCCAAATTCTGCTGAAAACTTTCAAAAAATCTTAAAAAAAATTTACTGCGGGGACAGAAGTTGATTTTGGTGCTTAATTTTGACACAGAACCCCCCAGAAAGATATTTACCCGTATTAAAAATTCTGTAAGCTCCGGACCTTAAAAATCGGCAAAAAAATTTTTTCTTCTAAAATCCCCAAATTCTGCTTAAAACTTTCAGAAAACCTTAAAAAAGATTTGCTGCGGTGACAAAAGTTGATTTTGGTGCTTAATTTTGACACAGAACCCTCCAGAAAGATATTTACATGTATGAAAAATTCTGTAAGCCCCGGACCTTAAAAATCAGCCAAAATTTTTTTTCTTCAAAAATTCCCAAATTCTGCTTAAAACTTTCAGTAAACCTTAAAAAAGATTTGCTGCGGTGACAGAAGTTGATTTTGGTGCTTAATTTTGACACAGAACCCTCCAGAAAGATATTTACCCGTATGAAAAATTTTGTAAGCCCCGGACCTTAAAAATCGGGCAAAAATTTTTTTCTTCAAAAATCCCCAAATTCTGCTTAAAACTTTCAGTAAACCTTAAAAAAGATTTGCTGAGGTGACAGAAGTTGATTTTGGTGCTTAATTTTGACACAGAACCCTCCAGAAAGATATTTAACCGTATTAAAAATTCTGTAAGCTCCGGACCTTAAAAATCGGGCAAAAATTTTTTTCTTCAAAAATCCCCAAATTCTGCTTAAAACTTTCAGAAAACCTTAAAAAAGATTTGCTGCA